>MU858858.1:0-279024 GCA_033297175.1 Cladorrhinum sp. PSN332
TACTACTACTACTACTACTACTACTACTACTACTACTACTACTACTACTACTACTACTACTACTACTACTACTACTACTACTACTACTACTACTAACGACTATGTACTACAAGTTAGGTCGTCTAATGAGATTCCCATCAATAAAGGCTCCTAATATCAGGTAGATAAAACTCGGAGAATCTTGTCTAGGTATGTTCATTTCTTATTGCAAAAGGCAATACAGTGTGCCCAACGTAATTTTCATCTCGCTATATATGAGCTCCGGAAACAAAAACAAAAATCGATAAAAAGAAATAAATAAAAAAACCAAACATCCCCACCCATCCCAACCATAACAACTTTTTTCAAACCCTTTCTTTTTTGAATCATTCCCTTACCGCCACCCACAACGCCTCAAAAACATCACCTAACCTACCTCTATTTACACGCAACACATATATAGACAAGAGACAAACCCGTCTATCTCATCTCATCTCTTCTCTGCTCTGCTCTTCTAACCAACCCAGCGTCTAGCGCTCTTGAACATCCTCAACCAAGGACCAAACTCTCCCCACTCCTTGACATCGCCATCAGGAGCATAGCTCGTCACATCAGCAAGGATCGTCCGCTCAGGGTGAGGCATCATAGCCAGGACCCTTCCGTCCCTGCTCGACACACCAGCGATACCAGCCGGGCTGCCATTAGGATTGAAGGGATACCTCTCGGTAACCTCCAATCTGTTATCGACATATCTGATCGGGATACCACCAGAGGCAGTAAGACCCTCAAACTGCGCCTGGCTGGCAAACTCGGCGCGGCCCTCACCGTGAGACACGATGATGGGGAGCGAAGAGCCGTTCATGCCGTTGAAAAACACCGAGGGGTTAGAGGGGTCCTCCTGAATCTTGACCATGCTGTAGCGAGCCTCGAACTGGTTGGAAGCGTTGCCCACGAAAGCAGGGAAGTCCTCAGCGCCGGGAATGAGCTCCTTGAGTCTGGACAACATCTGGCAGCCGTTGCAGACACCGAGAGCGAAGGTGTCCTTGCGTTGGAAGAAGCCGGACAGCTCCTGGCGAGCCTTCTCGTGGAGGAGGATGGACTTGGCCCAACCCTGGCCGGCACCGAGCACGTCGCCGAACGAGAAGCCACCGCAGGCAGCCAGACCAACAAAGTCGGCGAGGGAGCGACCGTTGATAATGTCGGTCATGTGGATATCAACTGCATCGAAGCCGGCAGCGCGGAAGGCAAAAGCCATCTCAGCATAGCCGTTGACGCCCTGCTCACGGAGGATAGCAACGCGAGGGGTCTTACCGAAGAAGCCAGAGATGGAAGCGGTGAGGGGAACGATGTTCTCGCTGGGGGAGAATGTAAGGTTGTAAGAAAGACCGGGATCCTCGTTGTCAACGACGGCGGCGTACTCGGAGTCCGCGCATGCCGGGTTATCCCTGAGTCTCTGCATCTCAAAGGAGGTCTTGGTCCACCACTGCTGCATTTCAGCGCGGTCAAGGCTGACGAAAGGTGCGCCCTCGCCGTAGCGGATGGTGAGCGACTGCTTGGACGACTCCTGGACGACACCAATCTTCTTGATCAGGCCAGCAGGAGGGCCGCAGGTAGCGAAGCACCTCTTGAAGTTGGTCTCATCGGAGGCACGGACCTGGAAGACAGCTCCCAATTCCTCGTGGAAGAGAGCGTCGACCATATCCTCCAAGCTTCCGGACTTGGCAACGCCGTCCATCATGACATCAACGCCGCAGCGGCCGGCAAACATCATCTCGGCGATGGTAGTGACCAGGCCACCGTCGGAAACATCGTGGTATGCGAGAACGATGCCGCTCTCGTGAAGCTGTGCAAGGGCATCGAAGTAGTCCTTGAGGAGATCCACATCACGGACATCAGGTGCCTCGTTGCCGATAGCGCCCAAAGACTGGGCAAGAGCAGAGCCACCAAGGGCCTTGCGGCCCTGGGACAAGTCAACATAGAGCAGGACGGTCTCACCGACATCCCGGACCCGGCGAAGCTGGGGTGTCCAAGTACGTCTGATGTCCTCTACAAGGGTGAACGCAGAAATGACAACAGACACGGGCGCAGTCACGCTCTTCTTGGTCTCGCCATCCTTCCATGAAGCCTTCATGGAGGTCGAGTCCTTACCGACAGGAATGCTGACACCAAGCTTGGGGCACAACTCCATACCGATGGCCTCGACGGCTTCGTAAAGAGCGGCGCCTTCGCCAGGGTGGTTGACGGCAGCCATCCAGTTGGCGGAAAGCTTGACGCGCTTGAGATCACCCCGATACGCACCACCCTTGATATCGGCCGCACCGAGGTTCATCAGAGATTCGGCAACAGCCATTCTGGCTGAAGCAGCAGGAGAAATGAGAGCAAGAGTAGGCTTCTCACCCATAGCCATGGCCTCGCCAGTCTTGATGCCATTAAGGCTGAAAGAGGTAGCGGTCACAGCGACATCGGCAACCGGAGTCTGCCATGGCCCGACCATTTGGTCGCGGACTGTGAGACCACCGACAGTGCGATCGCTGATGGTGATGAGGAACGACTTGGAACCGACCGAAGGCATCCAGAACACGTTCTTGACTGCTTGCTTGAAAATCTCACCATCGGTGAGGGAATCGCCAAGCGAGCTCTTGAGGCTTGCGACGGGGTTGAAAGCGGGCCAGGATGGCTTCTTGGAGCTGACAATGCGCTCCAACTTCCGGCCCTTGGGGAAAAGGACGTCCATGGGGACGTCGATGGGGCGGGGGTACTCGTTGGACTCTCTGTCGCTGACAATCAGCTTAGAAATGCCATCTGCCTCCTTGGAGAGGACGGTTCCAACATCCGAGAACCCGCAGCGCTCGCGTCCTATTGATTAATTAGTCAAGCAACAAAATTCAAAGTAGCCGAAATCAAACTTACTGCAGATGCTAGTGAAGCGCTCCATTCCCTCGCTGTTCACAAGAATGACATATCGCTCCTGAGCCTCGTTACACCAAATCTGGAGAGGGCTCATGCTCTTATCCATGCTCTCCACCTGGCGAAGCTCGAATCTGCCACCAAACCCGGCATCCTTGACCAGTTCTGGCAGAGCGTTGGAAAGACCGCCAGCGCCAACATCATGGATCATGGCGATTGGGTTCTCCTCTCCAAGGGCAACGCAAGTGTTGATAACCATCTGTGCGCGCCGCTCCATCTCAGGATTGCCACGCTGCACACTGTCGAAATCAAGATCCGCGCTACCCTCACCAGAATCATTGCTTGATGCGGCACCACCACCAAGGCCGATCAACATGGCAGGACCACCGAGAACGATTACGTGAGCACCCTCCTGGACATCCTCGGGGCGCTTGAGTGCATGCTTCTCTCTGACGGTACCAACACCTCCGGCAATCATGATGGGCTTGTGATAGCCACGGAATTCTCCCTCAGCCTTGGTGTCATCAGCCGTGAGCAGGGTTCTGAAAGTTCCGGTAAGGCATGGGCGGCCGAACTCGTTGTTGAAGCGAGCACTGCCGATGGGAGCCTCGAGCATGATGTCAAGACTGCTGGCGTAATGTTCGGGGCGGCCAACATCAATCTCCCAAGGGGCCTTGTGGTCGGGAATGTGCAAATCCGAAACCCAGAAACCGCAAAGTCCAGCTTTGGGCATTGAGCCTCTACCAACAGCTCCTTCGTCACGAATCTCACCACCCGATCCGGTGGCTGCTCCTGGGAAAGGCGCAATCGCAGTTGGGTGGTTGTGAGTCTCGACCTTGGTCAGAATGTGAAGAAGCTCTTTGTTGAGCTTCCAGGATCCGGTAGAATAGTCGGGAGCCCAAAGGTTCGCGTGCTCGCCCTCCAAGACGGCCGCGTTGTCGCTGTAGGCGGAGACGGTGAAGTCAGGGGTCTTCTTGTGAGTATTTCTGATCATCTCAAAGAGACTGTGTCCCTTTGTCAAGCCATCGATGGTCCAATTGGCATTGAACTGCTTGTGACGGCAATGCTCCGAGTTGACCTGGGCGAACATGAAGAGCTCGATATCGTGAGGTGGGCGACCCAACTGGGTGAAACTCTCCACCAGGTACTCCACTTCAGAGTGGTCCAGGGCCAGGCCGCGAGCTTTGTTGTACTCATTAAGAACCTGGGCAGGATCCCGGCCCTGGGCGAAGATGTTAACCACCTCCAGGGGGAGGGGCTGGCCCTCGGCGAAGATGATGTGGTGATCCGGCTCCTCGGTAGCGAGGTGCTCGGTCATGCGGTCGTGCAGCAAATCGCGGAACGGAACGGCCTTGTCGTTATAAGGCTGCTCGAACTCGATGCTGATGATGCGACCGCGCTCGATACGTTGAATCTGCTCCTCGAAGCCGCAGACGTGGGCGATGCTGGTGGCCTTGGAGCTCCATGGTGAAATGTAGCGTGGCGTCACGTACCATTTCCTTCCGTAACCGATGTGAGTGAGTTGAGGAGTGGCCGTTCCATCGGCAAGAGAAAGCAGCTGGCCGAGGGTCTGCTTTGCGGCATTGGCATCGCCGTTGATGTGGGCGTAGTAAATCCAGGAGCCCTCCAGACGCGCCACCTTGATGGGAGCTACTTTGTTGATCTGGTCCTTGAGCTTCTGGGACTCAGAGGCCGTGAAGCACGAGTCACCAGAAAGTGTGAGGTACGCCATCTCGAGGGGGGATTTTTTTCGTCTTGACGAAAACAAGAAAAGAAAGGAGAAGAAGAAGAAGAAGGGAAAAAAACGAAGAAAATTCGGGATGGATATGAAGGTTTTTGGACAATTGGCACAGAGCCAATGCTCTCTGGTGGGATGGATTATCCGTACAGAGTCATCGATCAGAGCGAGGCCGGAAGGCGGGGTGATGGTGGCACGTTCGAGTTTTTATGGTGGGGTGTGCAGGGCACCCCGCTGAAATTTTGTTATCGGGAACCCCTGCGACGCTTATCGAAATGGCGGGGCAGGCTTGGGAGTCGCTTGTCAGTGATGAAACCTCCCCGCAAAAGCCTCACTCAACCGTCCCTATCCGTCGCCTTTTTTGAGCTAAAAAAGATTTTTGGTTTTCGATCGTTACCAGGCTTGGAATAGTCTCGGCACTTGACAGAGAAAAAAGGCCAACATTTGGACCCTTTCATTATCTCAACAACACAACGGGCCGATCCCACTCGACATTCTCAAGATTCGGCCAGAGCCGAAGCTTTGCAAAGATACATCCTCAACACCCAGGAGCCACAGTTCATGATCCAAATCTGGACCCTGCCAATCATCAGAACAACACTGGGTTACCCGGTCTCGGACCTCGCATGGGCTGCTGACTTGGGCAATGATGCAATTAGTTGTTGTGACAATGTCTTTGCCATATTGAAATACCTACTCGCTGGAATCCAAAATATTCAACCCTCAGCCATTCTCCATCCAAAGCCAGGCACCCTGCTTCATAAAATGGCGTGCAGCTGTCAATGTCATCGGTGGGAAAGCCACCAATCAGCCGTTGCCCAGGACGACCAGGCAGTTACCCCAAAGAGCGTGGATGCCTGAATCTCCTCTGTTCCTCTCTTTCCATTTCCAGATTCTCCGGCCTCCATTCCGCTCTGCCTACAGATTGACCAGGGTGTTGCCACAATGCGTTTAATCAATGCCTCTACTCTACAGTTGGAGGAGTTCTTTAACAGCAACACTCCGAAATACGCCATTCTTTCGCATACATGGGGCAACGAGGAGATCTCGCTGGCAGATGCTCGGGGCATTCTCCCCCAGATGTCGACTCCTCTTGCTCTTCGAAACGCCGGTCTCGAGAAAATCATAAAGGCATGTGCGCAAGCATTGAAAGATGGCCTTCGTTACGTCTGGGTCGACACTTGCTGCATTGACAAAACTAGCAGCGCCGAGTTATCAGAGGCTATCAACTCCATGTTTCGTTGGTACGAAAAATCCGAGGTTTGCTATGCTTACCTCGCCGACGTTCCGCCTCAAGACAACTGGGACAGTAAAAACCCCGGCCATGTGTTTTCATCGAGTCGCTGGTTTACAAGGGGGTGGACGCTTCAAGAGCTTCTGGCGCCATCCAAAGTTATATTTTTTGCTTCAGACTGGTCCTCTATCGCGACCCGAGGCGAGCTTAGCAGTTCCATATCATCCATCACTGGAATAGATGCTTCCTTCCTTCTGGACAGCAGCCAGAGCGGCAATGGGCAAGCCGGCGGTATCCTTCCTAGAGTTTCTCCCTTTGACGACGACTCTCTCCGCCGGCGAAATTATCAGCTAGGGCAGGGCCAATCAAGAAAGCTACCCTCAGCCAGTATGGCCGAAAGGATGAGTTGGGCAGCCAAGCGAGAAACTACCCGAGTGGAAGATGTAGCTTACTCCTTGCTGGGAATTCTTGGTGTCAATATGCCCCTTATCTACGGCGAGGGCGAACGAGCCTTTATTCGACTCCAAGAGGAGGTTTTGAGAGTCTCCGATGATTTGACCATCTTGGCTTGGGGGTTTGGTCTGAAAGAGAGACCACGCCGACCGCCCAAACTCCATCACCCTTGGAGAGTACGCGCGGCTGCGGGCTTCATCGAATTCGCCGACTTCGAACAATTGTTTAGATTTGAACAATTTTTCCCCTCAAGTGGACTTTTAGCAGCCAGGCCAGCAGAGTTTGAGGATTGTGGAGACATAATTCAGATGGATTTGGGGGCAATTCATGTCCCTATTACCTTGAGCGGCAGGCAATTAAGCGCAAGACTTCCGCTGAGCGAGGAGAAGCTTGAGCCTTACCTCGTTCTGCCTTGTCGATTCAAATCTGACCCGTTTCATATGTTGGCTATTCCACTAGCTCGTCGGGACAGGGACACCTTCGCACGTGCAAGCTCAAGACACAGACAAGGGATACTTGTTGACCACGCCACCTGGGAGCGCTGGCAGACCACATCTGTCAAGCTCATGACGTACATTCGCGATGACGACAGAAAAAAACGAATTCCGGACTACAGCTTATGTATTCGAGGCCTCCCAGATGGTTTCGGCATCACGGCAGTAAATCCCTCGGCAACGTACATCCACTCCGAACAAATCATTATACCGAATCCGCTATTCAACGACTTGTTCCATGACCAAACGATGAAGGTTGAATTACTCTTGCAACATAGTGACACAAAGGCCGAATTCCTGGTCAGAATCAAAGCTACCCAGCTGGGAAAGCGAAGTGTTATGGATAAGTCACGTCTCCACGTTTTTTACGATGGTATTTGGAACACGGCAAACAGAATGCATGAGGTCAAAACGCAACCATACATTGATTTTGAGCAAGGCATGCTGTATGTGACTCTCTCGGAAAGGAGTTTTCAGGGGGTCACATTGCTGCTTGTCGATTTCAACCACACAAAGAACCACTTTCAACTCGTCTGTACGTTGCTGAAACTGAGACTCGCAGTCACGAGGTACCTAGCAATTTCTGGGCTGAATCAGGAACCCTTCTTCTTGATCAACCTCGGGATTTTGTTCGGACTTGTCGCATTAATACATGTACTGGAATCACGCCCTATTACCCGCTGGTACCCATCGTACGCGCATTTACCTGCCCATGGTTCAAGAGAGACTTTCCAGTCGGCAGGGCATTTCTTCCCTTTGGGCACAAGAGAAAACATCTTTCGGTTCTCATGTCTCGCTTTAACAGGGTTCATGGCGCAAATATACCTGCCTTGGCTCTCAATGCCTTTGCCAAGGGCAGCTCCAATCATTCGAAAGTTTAGGTCATTCTTTGCCCTTAAGTTCGTTTTTTTGATCGTGTTACTCGATCACTTCTGTGCCTTTTTAACAGCAACATCTTTCATGACGATGAGAGATATCATTCTGATAACATATGGTTTTAGCTTTTTAATTTTTCCCTGAATTGATGTGGTTAATTTAGCTGTATGCAATACACGATATCAATTCAGGTCTCAGGCTGGCACCGATATTCATCGCAGGATTGGGTAATGAATATACACATGGTTATTGTCACTACAACAATCTGCGAACGCCTACACGTATCTGTCTATCACTGTCTCCCACACCCTTCCTTTGGATAACCAAGACTACAAGTAGGCCGTTGACTCGCTGAGCGACAGACAAGGCAGTTAAGCAAAGTAAAATAGCCAGTCCATCAACTGAACACTTCTGTACGACAGTGACGCTAACAGTGAAAAGAAGATCGCCAGAGAGCGGAAACGCTAGGGGGTGACTCTACCAATCAAGAAAGAATCAATTACCTACTCTACTCACTTGGTTATTTACTCCCCAGAAACTTTTCTCCTTATGTAGGTAGGGAACATAAATAACAACTCAACTCAACTCAGCTACACTTCTATTATCACATCTAACCAAGCCGCCAGAAAAAAAAACCAAATTAAGAAGAAAAAAAAAAAGAAGAAAAAAAAGAGTTGCCATTCCTGGCCAGACAACACAGTCAGGACAACCCAGCGTCATGGGGGAGAAAAAAAGAAGGGGAAAAAAACTAACTATTGAATTAATCTTGCAAGTTGTGGGCCTAGTGTGTGTCGAGAGCTGGAGAGATGCTGGGGAGGAAGGAAAAGAGGACCGAAAAGAAGAAAAAATGGATCCTGGCCTTCACCAGAACCCATGGACACGCCCGCCCCGTCTCCGGGAACGCGCCCCCATAAGAATACCAATGTCATTTAAAAGTCGATATAATACCAGAAAACCCTTTCTTCTCCCTGTATGGATATAAACTTCCCCCCCGAGTTCTCGAGATGGCACATCCGACAGAGTGACCAAACCGAGATTCCGGCAAAAGGAAAAAGGCAAGACATTGACATCAGACACATGACAATTCACAGGAAATATCTTAGAACCAAGGGAAAAAAAACTCCTATTTATTTCAAGTAGATACAATCTCTGGTCCATAAAAAAATAGAGAGAAGAGCAGACCACCTTTTCCTCCTACCCCTAGAAAAGACCTGTTTCCTTCCATATACGTTCCCATCATACAACCGTTAAAAAAAAAAAAAGAGAGGGGTGGAAAATTTATCCTTGTCCACATACACAAAAGTTATATCGTAAGTAATAAAAAACGCCCATATATCTCTCATCCTCCTCGTTCTCCGTAATCTCGTCATGGAAACACAATCACTGATTTTGGAAGACCACAAGGTTTTGCCCCCAGACCAGCAAAACATGTGTTTGGACAAGCAACGGTTTTGTGCTCCTCTCCCCAAAAAAAGTAATCATGCCACCATGTATCATCATCTCTCCTGTAACTCTTACAAACTGAAGGAAAAAAAAACTTCCCTTTTTAAAACCGTCTCCGATAAACAACACGACCAAGGGCGCCATCTCCCCAGATCCCAACAACAGCCATGGCGAAGCTGCACAAGAGAAGAGCACCCTCGACGATCTGCTTCTCAAGGAAAGCCTCAACCTTGGTGCGAACCTCCTCGCCGTTCACCTCGCCGGTACCCTGCTCAGAGAGATGGTCATCCTCCTCGCCGCTGACAGAGGGAGTGCCCTCGCTTTGAAGATCCGAAGTCAAAACCTCGTAGCTGGCTTCCATGCGGGCGCGCTCCTCCCGTCTCTTCTTTTGCTGGCTTCTCTTCTTTGCTGCCGCAGACGCTGCCGAAGACGAGGACGAGGTGATTCTGCGAGACTTGGCAAAGAGATAAGGAACGAGGTGATCCGAGAACTGGGAGATGCCAATCAGGAGCGAAGTGTAGAGCAAATAAGGGTGACGGAAGCGAGTCGGGGAGAGGTAGTAGGCGGCGAAGAAGGAGGCGGATGCGAGAGAGGTCAGGGAGCGAAGCTTGCGTTTGGCATTCGTCGTGACTGCGTCGAAGGCGCGGGAGGCAGCATCGGCGGACGGCAAAGTCAAGAGCGCGGGGATGGTCAGCGTGGTGAGCGTGTATGACAGGCCCTGTTTGTGTGCAAAAATTCAGTGAGCAAATGAGGAAGAATTGGTGGTTTGCAGATCATGCCACTTCAACATACCGTCGACAGCCCGAGCATTACGGTGCCGACAAACTTGAACACCGGGACAGTGCTCGAAGCCATGATTGCGGATTTTTGTGAATACCTGGTACGGTCCCACTTCAATGAATAGGTAGCGATGACTTGAAGGAGGAGAAGAAGTTGCCGAAGTTTAGGTTCGATACGGATAAAGCTTGTGAGGGAGGGGCTTTGCCAGCTGGGGGAGGCCGTTGGCAGGGTGGGATTGCGAGGCCAAGGAGGGGAGCTGCCGGCCCGACCCCACTTTTTTGCCGAAGCCAGAAATGCGTCATCGCGGGCTGGGGATGACAAGGATCCACGTCTTGGCATCAGAACCCCTCCTCAACACCTCCACAGTTCCTACCCCTGAGTCAGAGTTCATGAGGGGATTTCCGCAGCCCGAAATACACATCCGTAAGAATGGCAACGTGCCAGAGTGGTTAATGGGTATGCCTCGAAAGCATATGGCTTCGGCCGCAGCGGTTCGAATCCGCTCGTTGTCGGTTTAATTTTTTTAATATTTTTTTTGGTCCCGTTCGAATTATATATCCCTCCAACACGGTCTGATGGTTGGGGTGGGTTGGGTTGGGGAATAGTGATGGGCCCGAGTTCCTCACAGAGGGAAAGAATGGATCTGTCGTTGTTGTTGGAGACTCGAGATTCTCAGATGGAGAAGTGATAATGGTACCTGGCGATGCGGGTTCTTCGAGGGAGAAAGATGATTGCTGTAGGTGACTATGAGCGCACGATTGTTGGTCACGGAACAAGGCCGAGATCGATAGCAAGGCGACGGAAGTCTGCGGAGGCCTGCTGAAGACAGGAGCAGGATGCATCTCTTACAAAGGCAAAAAGTGCGTCTCATAGCAAGCCAGAGGGAATGAAGGGGGGGAAAAATACACTCCCGAGTCTAGTCATTTGACAATACGGAACCCAGGCAATCTTTGCCGTGCTTCAAGTTGGTATACACTCTCCAAGGCAGCTTTTGTTATATCTACCCGAATGATTACCGCCTGTCTTTTTCCCCATTGTAAACCTCTTTCAGTATTAACAAACATAACTCGCTAACATATCCAACAACCCACCCCACTCTCAACAACACCCCCCCTTCTAATCAACATTCAAACTCCACAGCCCATCCCCCAAAAAGTGCGCCTCCTCAATGACCGGTCCCTTCCCCTTCTCCTTGCACTCCTTAGTCCCCATAGCCAGCACACCAACAGCGCAAGCCTCCTGCTTTCCCTCGGCCATAACCACCACGGGCTCACCCTTCAGCAACTCCCTGCTCCACCTCCCGTCCTCATCAGCCCCCTCGTTCGGCGCTCCCTCACCCAGAGTCTCCTTACCCTCCCTCGCATCAGGTCTAGGCAGCCTCCCACCCGCGCTCGTCAAGCCAGGAGCCATGAGCGTCGCGCCACTCAAAACAAAACGAATGGCACCCCTATCAATGCGAATGGTGGGAAAGCACTGAGGGTAGCGGTGGATGAGACGGAGGTGGGGGAGGAGGGCATCGTTGTCGTGCTGGAAGAAGAGCGGGACGCCGTCCTGCACGTAGAGGGAGACGCGGTCGGGAAGCTTCATCTGTTCGAGGGAGGCCTTCTTGGGCATGATCTCGTCGATGAATGGCGTGACGAGGGGGTAGGTCTCGAGAAAGTTTGCGCGCAGGGAGCGCTGGATGGACGATTTAAGCTTTTGTTTCGGGCTGGCGTGGATTCTGTTTTTTAAGGTAAAATAAATATTAGTTTTTGATGTATGATCCAAGGTCGGTGGGGTGGGGTGAGGTGAGGTGTGTGAGAAAGGAGAATTTACTCTTTTTTGAACATCTTGAGTTTGGGGGGTGAACGGTTACGCCGTTCTCGGATTATAAGGAGTAATTAATTATTTACGGGAGTAGTTGGAGGGTAGCAACGTCTGCGCGTTGATATCCTGTGGTCAAGATGCTTTGCTGGGTGGACTTGCTTGGTTTCGCTGGGAGTTGCCCCGCGATGGGAATTCCAATGGAGGGGTAGTTTGGAGCCGTGGGGCGAGTGCCAAGAAACCGGCGGGGTTTTTTTGATAAGGGAGCTGAAGCAACTGATAAAGCGACGTTTGAGCCACAGGGGTGTCGTCACTGTGGGGCATTGGGGCCTCGAAAGGTTGAGAGAAGAGATCCCTTGGATAGGACAGTGTATTTATATACATATAATGTGTGGTAGTTTATTTGAGATGCTTGTCATTAAACTGATACTAATATTGTACGCCAGCATACATGCATCCGGCTGAAGCGCCAACCCTCCAGAGTTCGCCCCGCTTCTCGTTCCCCTCTTTTAACCTTGGGAGACGTGAGAGACGGTGCCGTCCTCCTTGACGTGGACGTTCAGTCTGTCAGGGTTGAAGTCCTTGGTGACCATCATGCCTGGTTCGATGACGCGCGAGCATTCTGGGAGATCCTTCTTGCAGAAGACCTGGGGAAGACGAGGGTTAGCCACTGCGTCTGTAACTGCTAAAGCAATGCGCAAGTTTGGTTGATGGTAACTTACAGTCTCAGATGTAGGCTGCTCGGAGATGGTCTTGCCGGCGAGCTTGCTCATCCACTCCTGAGTCTTGGAGTCGTCCATGTTGTTGGCAGTAATTCCGGGTACGACGAGAGGCATCTTGATGGTTCGTTGGGTAATTCTTGTGATGAAGGTTATAGTATTTTGCAGTTGGGGTCTTCGCAGTTGTTTACAAATGGTTTGCATTACTGGGAGAAGGAATGGGAGGGTTCAAGCTCTTCATATGCTTTTGGACAGAGGAGGGAGTTCGATTGACATCAGGCGATGACGTAGCATCCACAAGCAACCCAGCGAACGGCTCAGCCACACCGTCCAGACTCTTGGGTCACACGGCGCCTTTGAGTTTCGCAAACTTTCCAGATTGAGCGATCGCTCACCTCTGCTATTACACAACTGCGCAAACCGTCGCAACACTTTTGTATCGCCGTCAGACGCCGTCAGAAGCAGGACGATGATTCAATCTCAAAACTATCACCCACATGCAAGCAAAAAGTACCATGCGGCCAATGTTAAACAGGCAGCAAAAATGTAATCCGATTGATTTCGTCCAGGCTCGAACTGGAGACCTTCAGTGTGTTAGACTGACGTGATAACCAACTACACCACGAAACCGGCTAATTGTTGAGAACAAGAGTTCAATGAGGGGTTTTTGAAGAGACTGTGTGGAGGCGGGGTGGGCCGTGATCTCGGCAAAGGTTGTCGCTCAGGGGTAATTCAGGGGCAAAGGGGTGATCACAAAATTCGGTCCAAAACAGGATCATGACGACGAGAAAACGTCGAGTGCACTGAAAAGGCCAACATAACAAAAGCGAGAATACAAAATAAAGTAGAGAAAATAAAATAAAACAAAATAAAATAATGTTGTGCAGTCTTGGTACTTAGGGTTGGTGTGTTTGAAAAGTGGTAATAACTACCCATTTCAAAATTGAATCCAGCCACTGAAATTGGCTCATTTGGTTTCAATATATGGTATTTGCGTCGTCAAGACGGTGTGTGGTTGTGGTTTCTGGTTTTTGCTTCCATGCTGTTCGAGTCTCTGGCTTTCATACTGAAAAGAAGTTCTGTGAAGCTTTGGTCCTAGCCACTTACATTTCGACCTAGATGTGATTTATGGTAATCGCACTTCGAGTCTGATATTACAGCAGCGCAGACTCCTATACTAGGTTTTAGCGGCGTGGCGACTCATTTTGAAACTGTTGGCGAGTCAGCAGCCATATAAGTCTTCGAGGTCACGAGCTGCATTGTTCCGCTGAAAAGCGTTTTCGATGCTGGCTAGTGCAGACGACATCTTCGTTGACCGCTTTCAAATTGAATTCATCGAGTGAATTGTAGGTAGAAGGTCCAAGCAGGCAGACGAATGTTCAAGGACTTTGGAGTATCAGGAGAAATGCATAAGCAACCGCAAGACGCTTCACAAGGTCCGCATTGATATTTGTGCTCGTTCCATGTAAATGTGCCTCATCAGCTCAATTTCGCAGACATGCATTGCCAAGTGCCATTTGCTACTGTGATACACAACAGAGTATCTCGGCAGACGCATCATATTGAAGACGGGTAGAGGCTTTCTAGGCACACCAGGGCAGGGCGTACGGAACACGGCATATACCCACCCTTTGCACAGCGTCATGCAGCACGGCATCCAATGACGTCCAACTCCACATCAATTTGAGGTTGAATTTCGACAATGACAAGCTCAAGTATGCCTTGTGACCGTGTGGTCCCCCCGCAAGGCTCTCTGGTTTAATGCCCGCGTTTGCCGCCACAGGGTCCCTTTCTGCAGAATATGCGTAAGGCTCTGATGTATTTGCATCGTCAATCAGGCCCACATGATGATCAACAGAGTGGTTTAAACCAATTTCTTTTCGTGGGGAGATGCTGCAAAGACATGGGCTTTATCGAATCATGCAGTAGGCAGCAAGTGATTTCATCAGCTGCAGCTGTTGGCCGAGTAATAGGTCTTTGATAATGAGTACTAAACGAAACCCGCTCTTTATGCAGCAATTCTGGTTGCTTCCTTTTGCTTTAAGTACTCACATCGAGTTGTAATATATCCGTTCGCTCCCTCGTTTGATGTGTTCGTTGCCCTCGACTGTCTCAGCACCACCACAACAACAACTATTACCACCGAACCTTGTCGCTTTCTTCTTCTTCTTTTCTCCTTCGTGAAGTCGAGGGTAAAGTTTTCATTCGTGCCTGGTCCGGCCAACTGTTTACCACTCTCGCGTGCAAGCCGGAGGATTTGTGTTTTCTCGTGCGTGGGACGAGGACGAACCCCCTTTTTTTCGTGCAGGAGCAGGCCTTGAATTTGTTTTTGAATCGTTCGCGGCCAGACCCTTCCGTGCCAGGCTTGCCGAGGTCTTGAAAAAAGTTTAAAAAATCATTTGCGACAGTCTTCTCCCTCCACCTCCTCACCATCGCAGCCTACCCCCTCGCGTTTTTCTTCTTCTTCTTTCTCTGTTCTTTTTTAAAACAAAAAGAACAAGATTACGACAGAACCAGCAACCGCAACAGCCACAGCAGAACGAGCCTTTTCTCTTCCCCGCCGTCTTTTTTTCTTTTCTAAATTTTAGAAGACGACGAGAAGACCTTTCTTCCCCTCTCTCTTCATCTACCACCGCCGCCGCAAGGCTCTGCTCCCTCCTCGCTGCCCGCCGAACCACCACCACCACTGCCAGCAGGTCTCCCCCCTCCTCATATCTCCAAGAGAGCAGCAGCAGCAGCAACAACAACAGCAACACCAAGACCTGTCCGTCTCACTTCCTTTCCTCCAACATCACAACCTCAACCAAAGCTTCCCCCCGCCCTGGGTTCTTTTTTAATCAATTTACTTTTTACAACCGAGATCCCTTCCCGCCTTCTCACCATCGCAAATACTACTACTACCACAAGGAACTTATCTCCGTTTTCTCTGTTCACTAGACCAGAAACAACAGTATCGGAACCTCGTCTGCTCCCCCACCAAACACCACCACAAGAAGTTCGTCTTCGTCTTCCCTGCCCGCCGACCCAGCAGCAGTCGCAGAAGCAGAAGCAGGATCCGGTATCTTTCCTCCTCTCCAGGCCACCATAACCGCAATCAAAAGCCTCTCCCTGCCATTGGTCTTTCTTTTCTTTTTTTGAAAAAAAGTATTTATACGTGGCTGTCTCCCTGCCTTCTCACCACCACTACCACGACCACAGGAACGTTGTCCTCGTTTCCCCAGCTTGCCAAATCACAACCAGCAGCAGAAACGCGAGCAGCAGCAGCAGCAAGAACTCCCAGTCGTCTCCCTCCTCTCCAAGCCATCACCAAGCCACCACAAAGACCCCTATTGTTCCTCCTCTTCCATCACAACACCAGCGGCAATGCCTGCCGGAAAGAGAACCACCCAGCACCACTGGTAAGTCAATCTTATTCTCACCCACTTACAACAGGCCTCTACCACCTCTGCCACCCTTTGCGGCCGTTGCTTCGAAACGTTACAAGCGGCGAAAGGTTTCAGCAGGCGTCAGAGCGAAATCATGCCCGGTTATTCCAAGCCGTTCAAAAGATGGAAAAACAGAACCAATTTCACAGAGCTTCGCCAACAAAAATCACATTCCGTTTCTCTTTTACGTTGCGAAACGCTTCAGGTCAAACGTGGGTTATTCAGCCGTGGCTCGGAACTCCGAAAACGCCCTCTTGTTTGTTTTCGTAAACGGTCAAAGATGTTACAAGCAAAAAGAGGGGTTTTTGGCAAGTCACAGCAATCATGACTGGCCCGTTTTCAAGTTCTGTACCATTTCGGCCGTTTACACACAGGGAGAGCCTTCGAGCCCCTGTTGTTTGTAAACATGGCATGTTACACAATCTGGGATGATTCTCTCTGACCTGTTAAAAGCCAAAACAGTGGTAAAAAAGTGGTAGAAGCCATACCTATCACCAAAGACATTCAAAGACACGCTCGGACAGAAGAAGACAAGCTAACCCACCTTTCAAAAAATCTAGCCCGCAGTGCTTCGCAATCGCGAAGCCACGCTGCTTCTCGCGCGGCCACCTCGTCAAGTGCGAGGTGCACAATGTGTGCCACTCGCCGTACTCGGAGTGGTAAGTCTCTCTCTCTCTCTCTCTCTCTCTCTCTCTTCTTCCTTTTACAATCCTCCCAAAACTATAACAAGCACAAATGCTGACGGAGATGACTTGCAAAAAGCGTACAATGCAAAGACGCCGAGAAACGGGCGGAAAGAGAAGCCCGGGCCGAGAAGGAGGCTGCCGCCGGTGGTGGTGGTGGTGGTGCGGCACCTCCAACCACCACCACCACCACCACAAAAAGAAAGGGGTCGTCGGCGGCCACCACCACCACCACTACCAACAACAACAGCAGCAGCAGAAAGACCGAGGCCTAGGCGGCCAAGGTCGAAAAGAACTTCCAGAAGAAGAAGAAGCGCTGAGTTTCTGGTTGTTTGTTTGTTGTCCGGTTGGTTGTCCTTCGTGGAGGGTCTGGTAAGTCTCCTTCTTTTTTCTAGACAGACAGCAAATTCTGTTGAGCGTGGCTGATTGACTTTAGCAAGGACAAGCTACGCCGTTCTGAGGATGGGGTGATGAAGAGATGATGAAGGACTGGGTGGGACTTTTGTGGGTGTATTTTTTGGCCTTCGGGCATGATTTTGGGAGGGCTCTTTTTTTTTCTTTCTTTTTTTTCTTTTTGCTATGGTGGTTTGTGCGTGCGTGCGTGTCTGTCTGTCTTTTTCGTGGAATTTGCTTGTTCTTTCTGTGAGTCTTCTTTTCTTTTCTTTTTCTAAAAAATTAAATAAACAAATCACGAGCCTGCGGGCCTCCGAGATGGAAATGCGACCCCCGCGGCCAACAAAGGGGGAAGAAAGAATCGCTAGTGCTTTGAATTTTGCTTGGGTGAATGTGAAAAAAACTTGATAATCGCTCTCGTTTGAACGGTGACCCGAGGAAACCTTCTCGACACTCTGAACTCTTCCATGACTAGTTTCAGTAGGCATTCACGTAAAAAAAGGTGTGATGGTAGAAAGAACCAGGTAAGCGACCACCAGTTTAGCACTGGGCCTCCTTCACATAGGTCAGCCGGTTTCGGTCATCTGGCAGATGGCAAGCCTTGAATGCCTGCTAATCTTGCCGGCCAGTGAGACACAGTGTGTGGTCTGCGTCGTGGAAAAGAAGGTGTAGAATGTGGTGATACATGCAGATATGTGTTTTGTGGCATTTAGGGGCCTTACTTCGAGTTCACTGGAATCTCAGAGATCTTAAGTCTGGCGTGGCTTCGAAGAAGAATTAAATCAGGTAACAGGGCCCTGTGGGCACAAAAGAGTTCTGATAATCTGGGAAATCAATGGAATACAATTGTATCCACCGAAAGGCATTGGAAGGCATTCCTCCTTTTGAAAATCGAGATTCAAATCTAGGTATCCTTTGCAGACGCAGCCATATTTCTGTTGGAAATGATGCTCTCGGAGAGATTTGGATCGGAGTACAATATAATCAAAGGATTGCTGATCTGAGCGCTGACCTGCCTCTCTCAATAATGAATGACGACGTAGTATTCTCGCATTCGGGACGAGATACTCGGATTTCACTTGGGAAAGGACTGAGCGCCGCTTTATGTTGTCAGCATACCTCTCCTGAATCCTACGGCTTACCTGTTGAGAAAGAATCACGTCCACATCCAAAAGCAGTGTTTTACTGTAGTAGCCACTCAAAGGTGGCTATGTGTAAATGGTGGTATGGCTTGCAGCAACTTGGTCGGCTTGGACAACGCACTCAATGCAAGCCATCGGATTTGGGCGCAACCAAGCCACCACCACTGGCCCGGTTTTCGCAAACGAGTGGGATTGGCCGCTGGCGGGAGAAGACGCCTCTGGAGTGCATGATGGCATTGAATGTGGTTGGTGGCACAAACGATGTGTGGACTCAAAGATGCCCAACAAAATATGAGGGTCAAAAGGACGATGTTGTGAATGCCTAATATTTTGAAGGAAAAAAAAATGAGGGGGCGATTGAGATAGCGGGATGGCTGGTGGAAGAAAGAAAGACGGTTTCCAGAAGGGCTGATGGCGCCAAGCTCACTCAAGCTGGCACGCTGGGTCAGGTAGGCGGTGGACCTCCCATTTTAAATGGATCGCTGTCTTGGCTGGCTAAGAAAAGATTAGAGTTGATACCTAACCTCATCTGTATGATCGATGAAGAAAACGAATTATCTTTATCTCTAATCTCCCAACTGAAATACCGGTTGTTGTATGGAGACAAGAAGAGCTGACAACGCAAGCCAACAAAGAGAAAACCTGTTGGGCCGTTGGTTCAAAACCATGGGGAATTCTGGGCTTGTTTCGGAGTCGGGGATGGGATGGGATGGGTCCCCGTTGGAATCCTTACAAAGTCGACAAAAAAGGGGAATCACTTGTTCGCTTGAACTGAAGTGAAAAAAATAAAAATAAGCTCAGAGCGATCCCGAGCTGACCAGTAAGTATCTAGATAGCGGATAATGTTAGAGACCTCAGACACAAAAGTTCATGGCATCGCAAGGGAAGCCGTTTTCAGGGGTCCGAGTTGGAAGCACTCTCCGCCCACTCTGATTGGAAGTTGGCGGCCCACTTTGCCAATTGCAGTCCCCCCTGAAGGGCAAAGTAGGTGAAAAGGGACCCTTGCTTTGCCCATCTTGAAGCGCAGCCTCACGCCCAAATGCAGCAGCTTTTTTTGTGTCCCCCTGTCCCCCTCCCGGGAGGTTCTGGTTTCTGGGGCTGGGTTGGCCTGGGCCATTCATGGGGACAGCTGCTTTCCATTCATCTTCTTTCTCCTTTTCCCAATCTCAACCCTTTCTTCCATTTCGCCGGTTCCTTCCCCTTCTTTAACCTATCCTTTTTTTTTTTTGCTCTTGAATCAGGGAGGCCGTTGTTTCTTTTCTGTCTTGAGGCAAAAAACAACAACATAAACAACGCACAAACGCCACCGTCTCCCGTTTCACCTTTCTGAGGATTCCCGTTTGCTCTCCCGTCGACAGCTGCACCTCGCCGATCCTGTCCCCTCTGCTGCTGTGGAAGGAATTTAAAAAACCAAAAACCCCACGAATACGCACAAAAGTCGCACACACACCACCCGCGCCGTGACGATCCCATCACCCAACATCGGACGAAATTCGAGTTGAACAAAACAAAAAGCCAAAATGCGCAACACCAAACTCCTCACCTCCCTCCTCGCCTCGGCGGTCCTCGCGTCAGCCAGCAGCGCGACCGAAGCGGACCAACTCGCCTGCCTCTCCTCCCGCGCCGCCGAACTAGCCTCGGCCGCCGCATCATCCTGCGACGCATCCACACCCCAATTCCAATCCAAGCTGCACGCCTGCATCTCGGACCTGACCTCCCTCGGCTCGCTCGAATCCTGCTTCACCTCGGCCGGCTGCCCTCCAACGGCAGCAGCCTGGGCGCTCTCCCACTGCAAATCTCTGCCCGACCTCCGCCGCCGCGAACCCCTCCCCCTGGCAGCAATCCCGACCGCGACCCTCCCCGCAAACTTCGTCCCCCTCTTCGGCCGAGCCGCAACCTCGGAACCCTCCCCCTCCCCCTGCTTCACCGACGAGCTCACGACGATAACCCAGTGCACCTCCAACGACCAAGGGTCCAAATCCTGCTTCCCCACCGCGTCCCCCTCGGCCGTCTGCCGCAAGGACCTGATCTGCCGCATCGACAACCAAGGAAACCCCTCCTGCATGGTGAGGAACTCCGCCATGGGGATCGCGGGGATAATCATCGCCATCGGCTTCGCCTGCGCGCTCGTCGTCTCCGTCTTCGGCATCTGCTTCTTCTGCTGCAAGGAGAGGAAGGAGCAGACTCGCCTCGAAAAGGCGGCCGAGGCGGCCAAGATTGCCAAAGAGGCCAAAGCCGCCACGGCTGCTGCCAAGAGGCCCGGCAGGAACGTCACGGGCGGCGTGGGCGAGAGCGGAGTGCAGGCTTCGCAGGGGCAGCCGCTGATGTATGAGGGTGGGGATGTTGGTGGTGCCGGTCAGCAGGGTGGCGGTCAGGGTGGTGGTGCTGCTGGTGGTGGGTACGGCTCTGCCGCCAACCCGTTCAGTGATCGGTAAAGATTGCAAAGAAAACACACATCTCTACAAAATTGAATCCTTTGTTTGTGTGTGGGGAAATAAAAGTTAAACAGAAAGAGGAGTAACATGTTGAAGTGGGGAGGGGCAATACGAGGAAGAAGAAGGATCAGAAAGAAAGAAAAAACATTTCTTGGAGCATTTATTTTGGTTGGCTTGGCCTGGCTGGCTTGGATGGCTTGGATGGTTGGTTGGTTGGTTGAATGGGATTATTTATTAGTAGAAAAGGGTCACAAATAAGAGGGAGAGGAAAATCTTACATCTTGTTGTTGTCTTGTCTTGAGTGCCTTTTTTTTTTCTTTTTTTTTTTTGGTGTTTTGTCTCTACCCTCAAAAGTCTAGCGAAAAGCGAAAAGCGAAAAGGGAGACGGGAGTTGACTTAACTTGTTTTTCCTCTCTCATCACCATCACCATCACCATCATGTTTAGGCCCTTTTTTTTTGGTCTGGCTATTACATGGGGTTATTTTCTTTACAAAATAAAATAAAAATAAAAAACCGTCAGAAAGAATCACAATTGGGTGGTTGGAATCCCATAACTCTGGTAGAGTGGGACTCCTCAACCATGGTCGTCGACATGACTGTCTCAGCAGCCACACAAGTGGAGGGAAAGACTTACCACAGCCATCCTTTTTAGGGGTAGTCCTCAAGAATGAATGACCTTCTTGAGCTTCTTCGAATTGCCAGAAAAAAATAGGGTTCCTTTCAGTAAAGCGGTTAGGTAGGTTGGTAATCTACTGTACAATTGTAATCCACATTATTCCATTCCCGTTCCAATGAATCAATCCTCCACACCCATCCTGTTTCCCATTTCCCCAGAAGAGAGAGCGAGAGAGAGAGGAGAGGGGGCCAGAACGCCCAAAGACCCTGACCAGACCAAATTCCCACCTCGAGCAAGCGCCACCATTTCAGTGACCCCCGCTGATGTGGATTTGTTTGGGAGCAAGTTGATCGGTTCCAAGGCGTTTCCTTTGGGAAGAAAACACGAAAAACGCTTTAAAAAGTAAAATTATTACATGTTGTCATAATTCTCTTCTTTCTTGATGCGATACGGGCAACTCTCTCTCACTCTCTCTGTCTCTACTTCTTCGCAAGCTCAAGTTCCTCGAATAACCGACACTAGCGGCTGGCCCCGAATGACGATCCCGCACCGATTGGACTGCTTGGATGATATCCGACTGCCTTCTGGACCGCCGGCTGCTGTGCTGGCCAATGGCTCCCTGGCACAAATCTAATCGACCTGTTTCCCTGCTCGTCTTCGCGCACATCAAAGCTACCTCCGCCATTAAGTTCACTACCTTCCGTTTCGCAAATCTCGAGCAGCTCCGTCTCGTCCACAGGATGACCGTGGTTGAAAATATCCACTTGAGCCTTGATGTTTTCTAGCTTGACGAACCCGGCATTCGATTTGTCGTTTCCAGAGTCGCCTTTGCTAAACTCAGCCTCTGAAAGCTCCTCGCAAGCACGACGAAGCATCTTTCGAACGGCGATTGCCCGCGGCTCAGCTGGTCTTTCAACCATGCCGTGGCTACCAAACGATGAAGCCTGAGGAATGACTGGGCCCCAAGGCGCGCTTATCGGACTCGGTCCGCCGATCGGGCTGTGACCGAATCCTGGAGGAGGAGGCGGGCCTGGCGCAAAGAGACTGGGCTGGTGTGGGGGTGGTGGTCCCCACGGGTTGTGATGTGGGGGGAAAATAGGGTCCATACCGAATGGAGCCATGGGGAATCCGGGCCCTGCCCGAGGCAAAGGCATCATCGGGGGTCGGTTCGTCCGGGTCAGATATTCCGGGATTGGTGGATCATCCAAATCATCGAGCAGTGCGCTGCTGCCAAGGTGTGCGTCTACCTCCGAGTTCGAAATGTTCCGAGCAGGCGACCCATTGATTGGTCGTTGACCATGAACAACACTGGCCGGCCGTCCTATTGGTGTAGGTCGGGCAATAGGCTGTGATGCACCCGAATCGAAGCTGCCGGACCCTTGCCGGGAGTGACTAGATGAGCTTTCCTTTTGCATTCCTGGCCCGGCCATCTGAGCCATCGCCGGTACCGGAGAGTCTAGAGGACCATGGAAGCCAGGAGGAGGGTGTATGGGGAACCCTCTGCCTGCGACAGGTGCGCCCAGTCCGGGCGGCATTGCCATCATCCCCGGTGGAGGTCTAAAGCCACCGATAGGCGGGAACACGGGTTCGCGATGCATTGGGTTGCCAAATCCAGGCGGCATCGGCGACAAACCTGGTGGGGGAAAAGGCATACCCGCTCCGGTCATTGGGGGAAGCCCAAACGGATTTGGCTGTATCGGCGGCAGCGCCTTGACTGGAAGAGTCATTGGAGATGCTGAATGACCTGCCGGGTGGGGAGCGCCATATGGTATCGCGCCCGCAAGTCCGGATTTGCTCGGAGGGCCGATGGGACCTGGACTCGAATGAACTGGCGTGAGCGGATTAGGAGATGGGTTGTGGCTTGGACCAGAGCCAGAGAGGGAGGTAGGTCCTGAGGATAGGGTGGCCGCGCTTTCTTGTTGAGAGGCCTGACGCGTGCGCATTGGCGTGGGGACCTTGGGCAATACTGGCGTCGCCACCGTAATCTTTGGTGAGACGTACGAGGTAGAGGGTTGGGAGAGCGCGGAAACCACAGCGGCGGGCTGTTGAGCGGGACGCTTTGGGAGCGTCACAGGAACAGGAACGGGGGTAGCAGCAAGAGCAGCCGCCTTTTGGGCAGCTCTCTCCTCCTTCTTCCGCTTCTCCCTTGTTTCCTTGGGCTCCCTGTTCTCTCGCTCCAACTTGGCCTTTGCCTCCTTTTCTCGCTTGGCCCTCTCCTGTTCCTCTCTTCTCAGCTTGGCTTCTCGTTCCTTTTGCTCACGAGCTTCCTTCTCTTTCAGGCGGGCATCCTCGCGAGCTTTCTTCTCGCGTTCTTTAGCCTCGCGTGCTTTTCGCTCGTTCTCTTCCCGCTCGTGTAACTTGCGCAATCGCTCTGCCTCTTTCCGTTGGCGTTCCTCCTCTTCGGCCTTCTTTTGAGCCTCACGCTTCTTACGCTTCTCCTCGGCCTTTAGTCGCTGTTCCTCAGCCTTGCGCGCCTCTTCGGCGCGACGTGCGGCTTCCTCGGCGGCTCGCTCAGACTCTCTCCGAGCCTTCTCCTCGGCCTGTGCCTCCTTCTTCCTGGCTGCCCGATCTTTTCGTCTCTGTGACTCCTTGGCCTTTTTCGCCTTGCGTTGGGCGTCTTGTTGATTCTCGGCCTCGATTTCTTCCAAGAGTTGTTCTTGGCGTTCCTTGGCAACCTTTTCTCTGTAGGCTGTGAGAACCCTCTGCTCAAACATCCTCGCAGCAAATATTTGAAACATCCGACGGCCTTCTTCCATCCGCTGCTCATCCGTCAAGGTGTCCTGTCCGCGACATTAGCACTAGAACTCTTCTGCTTGTAAGAAGAGCAAAGGGAGCAAGATGGCAAATAAGGAATAACAAAAAGGACTGTAACCGCCCTACCTCTTCTTCCTCCTGGCTGTCGTATTCCTCCTCTTCATCATCCTCATAGTCCTCCTCTTCATCTTCATACTCCTCCTCATCAGGGGGCGAAGGGTGGTCATGGGCGTAGCGGTCCCCATTGGTATGGCCGTAGCCACGCTCAGACTGCTCTCTGGCGTCTATCTCACGGGCCATGCGTCGCTCGGCGAGATTCTCCATCATTTCGATGAATTTCTTGCCGTCATTTTTGAGCAGATCATCGGCTACAGTTAGGATGCCGCCTAGAGAAGATGAGCCATAAGCGTTATTGCCAGTCCCCGTAGAGGGAGAACTCTGGAGAAATGATGGAAGAATGGGAAGTCTGTCCCTACCCTGCACAGTCAGGCTATTCCCGAAGATGTGGAACTGGCTTTCGTAGTCTCCTCGATGCGACTGTTCTGATGGCTCTGCATCTCCGTCGCTGTAATCGTCCTCGTCCTCCTCCTCGTCCTCCTCCTCCTCATCGCTATAGTCGAGGCTCCCATCCGCGCTTCCTTCTTGGCCCTCGACATGTTCGTGGTCAGCACCATCCAAGTCATCTTCTTCGTCCTCCTCCTCTTCATCTTCGTCATCCGTGACATGTTCCACAATCCGTCCCTGATATGGTTGAGCATTGGAATATCGCGAAGGAAGACCACGCGGCCGCATTGCGCCTATTGAGCCAAAGGAATGTCGAGGCTGCAGCATCGGAGGTCCCTCACCCCGAGGATGATTTGCATACTGCTCAAGTTCCTCGTAATATGCGTCGTAGAGTCCCTCCAGTTCCTCCTCGATGGCTGTCCGCTTCCTCCCGCATACGGTGCAGCTGCACGTGTGTTTTTGCTGCTCCTTCATTTTCTTGAGTACGGCATCCTTTTCAACCTTGACGAGACTCTTGCGATCGTTTTCATCAAGCCCTAGCCAGAACTCTTTGATGCGCTCGCGCTCCTCGACGTTGCCTGTGTTCCATATCTTGTCTCGTGACAAACCGCCTGAGCGACCTTGTTGTGGGACCGGAGCGGCTTGTCGAGTAACATGCCCCCAGAAATCGGAGCTGTTTCCCGTCGCATTGCCCTTTTTCTTCTTTTTCCTGGACTTTTTGGATTTTCCTGACGACTCCTGGGCAGATCCATTTTGTAAGGGCCCTTGCTGATCGTAAGAGTTTCTTCCCGCATCTTGCTCATAATCGTCCTCCTCCTCATCATCATCCTCATCCTCCGGTTCGGCGTCTGCTGATTGTTGATTGTGTGGCCCCGAAGTAGTTGATGTCCCATTTACTGCGACACCGGCCGGTGCCTGTTGCTCGGCTGCTGCCTTTGCGGCGGCCTTTGCGCGTCGCTTCTGCTTCTTTCGGTTGACACCTGGTGCCGGAGGTGGGAGCGACGTGGACGCCGAGGTCGGAGATGGCTGAGAGGAGTCGGCGGATGCGCTCGTTTTCGGAACGGTTATGAACTTTGAGCCATCTTTATTCGTGTATTTCGCCGTGTTCCTGGATGCGGGAGATGGAGGGGCAGCAGCGGGTGCCGGCGCAGGCGGGGGATTCCGGTTGCCCTTCATGGTGAGGGGTGCATGTGCATGTATTTGTGATGGTTGCGGGACGTCGCTACAGGACCCGATCGCACAGGAAGTACCTAGAGACGACAGCACAGGTAAGCGGGTGTCGCGAAGAAGGCAGGGTTGAATGGTGTGGTGGGAGATGGTGTTTCAAGGTCAAACGATGCGGCGTGGAGGGGTAAAGTTGGTTGAGAAAGCAGGAAGAGCAGGAGTAAAAGTAGTCGTATAAATAATGGTGGCGGCCCGGGAACTAGCAAACAGCGACGACACCAGGGAGAAAGAAGAGCGAGAGCGGGAGGAAAAGAACACGCTGCCTTCACAACTTGATGGAACTCGACGAAGCTTGGTAGTTACACGGCGGGTTCGTTGGAGATAAGTGGATTGTTTCTTGGATTCGATGTCAAATTGAGATGTAGGCTCCGTGGAGTCATTGGATCCATTGCTAAGCTGCCCAAGTGGTCTTCGCAGGAGGCGAGGAACGAGGGGGGGCGAGGGGCGTGTGTAGTGGGCAGGGTTGGTGAGGGTTAATTGACGGAGGGGTCGGGCTACAACTCACTCTCTGAATTCCCGGAGTCAAGAGAGGCCAGAAAAGTCGACAATGGCAATGGGCGCAAAGGGTGTTGTGGGATCGAAATGGGGCGCCGGGCGTGGGAAGCAAAATATCGATACGGGCCGAGGGACGTCGTGCAGTTTCTTGAGCTTGGATTCACCAACGACCTCAGGCTGCTGAGTTGGTGTTAGGTTCGGTGCAGTGGTGGTTCAAGTGCTGCTAGATTTGTGGTCCCGGCCCTGCCTGCAGTGGGCACCACCACCACCACCACTACCAACCCACACACATGCTTCGACAGCGCGGGCCACTTGGGGTGGGTCACAAATCTCATCCTTCCCTTTCTCCTATTGGTCAGCCACGTCTCACTGGCCGCACACGTGATTCAGCCTCGCTCCTGTCCTGGAAATCCGGAGCGTGATACCCCTGTAATTCCGCTACTTTGAACCCATTCCACTTTTTGAGATTTGGCGCCTTCCCTCCGTCACTGCCTGCCCAGGTGGCTTTTCACAACTCGAATAAATGGTCGCTTTCAGCCGCGAGGCAGGAAGGATTTATTTTTCAACACAATTTTTTTATTTTTTCAAAACTTTTTTTTGCCTCGTTCTTTTTCCTGTCACAAATGATACATGAATTTGCAAAATCCTACTCACACGGCATAATTGTACTTTCACAAGTGCTCATTCATCAGCGTCATACATTTTGGTGCCAAATCTTGTGTTTGTCTTGTATGAGCTTGGTTATGATAGTATTAATCAATGGAGATGACCGGGAGGACGGGAAGCTTCTAGGCTGTTACATGGAGAGGTGGTGAGCCAATGTATGTGTTCCTGGGAATTGCGGAGCCCTCTCCCCCCTTCACAGTAACATGGCGACAATGCCGTCATTGTTGCTGTATGTACACTCCCGTATGTAAATTACACAACTAATACCACCCAGACCCCTAATGGTCAAAGGTAGGCACTAGAGGGAATAAACAACAACACTGTCACTCACGGCAAATACCGAGCTGCTCGTACATTTTTTGCCCCCCATTTCTGGTCATCCCAGGCCGATCCGGATCCTGTGGTCCTCTACAAGTGACAGCGCCGATGAGATAATCGAGATAGCCCGTGTCACTCTCCCGATGTTTCGGTACCGGCTGAGAGCTAGATCTCTTGGCTTGTCCCCCAGGATGCAAGCGAGAATCTCTCTCCAGATCCAGATGTTTCAACCACGGATTATTCCAAGTTCCAATCAACATCTTCAACTCCACCCCCTTTTCCATGGCTGGGTATGTATACGAAGCAACATTATGCAATGGTGATCACTCGGTCCGGGCGGGCCAACTTCGGATACCTTTCTATGGATACGGTCCCCCTGAATCCTAATCAAGGGTCCAGCTCCGGCAAAGGTCACAACCTGACAAGAAGAATCGCGCGTTGGAGGCCGTAATTATCGCGTATCGGATGCGCCTGCACAGCCTCACTTTATCCGCCCGCCCCAGAAGATCAGGTAAACACAAACAAAGCACAACGAACCTATCAGAGATCTTGTAGCTGGGTCTACTTGTCTCTGTCCAACGTAAGAAGGGGACATGAAGGCATGGAATGGTAGGTCCAGTTGGGGTCATCAGGGGATCCTCCTCCTCCAGCGTTCCAGATTTTCTGGCCACGAGGGCTCCAAAACCGTTCGGACGAAATCCAAAATGGACCCAAAAAAAATGTGTCTTTCCAAAAGTGACGCGGTGACGAACTCGGACGCTGCTCAAGTGGATTTCCGGGTGGGGAAAAAGAGGCCCAAGACGGTGCTTCAGAAACAGCTGGCCAGGGGCGCTGTTGGTCCGGGTTAGCGGTCTTGTTAGCGTTATGTAATCAGGCTTCAAGCCGCTATCAACCCATTGTTTCCCCTCGAAATTTCCTGGGGGCACAGCTTCCACGCTTCTGTTCATCAAGGTCGTCCAGCTACTGTCGGCCTCCTCCAGAAACCCCAAAAAGGTCACCTCGTTTCCGGCCTGGTGGTTTTGGGCTCCCAGACGACTTTGACGACCCCGCGCTTCTACAATTCCTCTTTCCCTTTTCCCTTTTCTCTTTTCTCCGTCCCCAATCTCTCTTTCTTTCTTTCTCTCTCTCCACCATCCACCGCCAATCACTAAAGTTCCCATCCCAGCGACCAAGATCACCACCCTCCAGAGTTGCCGGCCATGGCGACAGAGGGAGCACGAGGAGAGGCTGTCGCCATAAGACGGTATGCACCCATGAATCAATTCTCTATCAACTCCTTTTTTTATTAACCCGGACTCCCCTGGGTTACAGGAAGCTTGTTATTATCGGCGACGGTGCTTGCGGCAAGACCAGTCTGCTGAGTGTGTTTACTCTTGGCTTCTTTCCGACAGTGAGTGACCCCATAACCATAACCAATTCTCTTTGATAACTTGTCGGCGCATTCTTTACGTACTCCCCAGAACAATTATACTAATCTTCTTCATCGTATAGCATTATGTGAGTAATCATTCCCATCAGTGACCCTTACCGCCTTTATCGAGCGATCGACCGACCGTCCCGTTATCGTCTCAACTCCTGACCCGACCGCCTTTTACCACTTCAACATTTTCCCCGCCCACTAACGCCTTTCTTCGACAGATCCCGACCGTCTTCGAAAACTATGTGACAGATTGCAAGGTAGACGGCAAGTCGGTACAGTTGGCACTCTGGGATACAGCCGGCCAGGAGGATTACGAACGCCTCCGGCCATTGGCATACTCTAAAGCGCATGTCATCCTGATCGGCTTCTCAATTGATACCCCTGATTCACTCGATAACGTCAAGCACAAGGTATGCGGTGCTATAGTCTCTTTGTTTCCTCTCTTCTCCCACTTCTCTTCTATTCCTCTTGGCCCCTCTTCCGAGACGACCAGCCACGCAACCCCCATGCTGCAACACACACACACGCACGCACACCTTGTTGCATCTACGTCACCCCATCCTGGTACGACGTTTGTACGACCCCGCAATCTCTTGATCAAAGGGGGAAATCGGGATCGGGTGTGTGGGGCCGGGGGGGTTGGGGATTCGGGAAAAAAGAGAGATGCAAAGCACCTCAGGCGCATATGTGTACTAACCCTTGAATAGTGGTTTGTTGAAGCACAAGAACGATGCCCGGATGTTCCCATCATCCTCGTTGGCCTGAAGAAGGATCTCCGCGACGATCCGGTCGCCATAGAGGAAATGCGCAAGCGCTCACAACGTTTTATCACGACAGCCGAAGGCGAGCACGTGGCCAAGGAAATCGGAGCACGCAAGTACCTGGAGTGTTCAAGTTTGACGGGCGAAGGCGTTGATGACGTGTTTGAAGCCGCGACCAGAGCCTCGATGCTTATGTTCGAAAAGGGGGAGCGGAGCGGCTGCTGCGTTATTCTATAACCAGAGTCCAACTTGACAACCTAACGACCCAAATAATCGCCACATTCTCATACTCACTCAGTCTATTTGAGGTAACAGGCTCAGAGATGAAGTTGTCACGGCATCTCTCTCACGCTCACTTGCCCTCAAGCCAACAGGCGGAGAAACATGTCTTTTACTTCGATGCTCCAAAGGCTTCGCCCCATCCGGTCGAGTTATTGATTGGAGAGGTGGAGAAGTCGTTGCTGGAATTCGAACCAACAGGAAGAAGGAGTTTGGAACAGTTGTCTGTTGTTACCACGACTTGAACAACAAGACGATGACTTGCATGATGATTTTACTCCCAAGAAGGGATCACACTTTGCCTCATCACCGATCACTCGAACCAAAGCAAAAAGCGAAGCGAAACAAGCGAATATTTACAAACCATGAAGAAAGGACGCAACGAAATCTCGAAGGAGGTATGGAATGGAGATTTGTCGTTGTCAGCAATGCTGAATGTTGTTTGTGTGTGTGTGTGTGTGTGTGTATTAATAATGGCTATAGAATTTTTTTCTTTTTTTTTCTGTCTCTTTTTCATCTTCGGGTCTGGGAGGGATTGGTCAAGGAAATCTGGAATGGGATGAAATGGGGTCAAATGGATGGAAATTGCATTTTCTGTGTTTGGTCTTTTTGGGGGAACTTTTGTTTTCTTCCCTTTTCTTATTGAGCCATATTTGAGAGACAAAGAGAGAGAGAGAGACAGAGAGATGAAGACAGTTCAAGAGAGATGAAGAAGAAAGAAATATGATGGAAGATTGCAAGCAAAGTTCTCTCTTTTTTTTTACCCTGGGGAAATGTTTTGTTTGTTTCCGCCGTGGAGGATCTGATCTGAGTTTCTGAAGGAGAGGGAGATCATACGACCGGAGGAGATGGGTGCTGGGGAATGAAGAAGTGGATGGATGGATGGATGACGGAGATGGGTGAGCTCTCTGTTTGTCTGTCTTTTTTCCCCTTCATTCCGAGTGGTCGTTATTTTCGAGTCCGACTAGCCGGGCTTGCTTTATGAAGTGGTAGTAGGTACGGTAGTTGCAGAGCATATTTGATGTTGTTGAGTTGTGTAAATCTTTAAAGTTTTTTTTTCTTTCTATTTTTTTAACAATGAAAAGCAACATTTGACGGTTTTTTTTTTTTTTTTTAAAAAAAAAAATAAAATAAAATAAAAAATAAAAAATAAAAAAAGAAAGAAAGGATTGATTATGGTTTCTTTGTGCATGCATGTCCATGTAGGCTGTGCCTGTGAGTCTTTCTCATCAAAAAAAAAAAAAAAAAAAAAAGAGGTTCCTATTTTCTCAAACCGTATGGGTCATAATCACAAAAACAAAACAAAAAAATTGGTTTTAAGAAATAATGGTTAAAAAGTCGAGGTAAAAACTGAGGTTGGCTGGTTACCCAAGTATTGATTGTCTCTTCTCTTCTTTTTTTTTTTTTTTTTTTTCCTTCTTTTTTTCCCTTTTTTCCCCTTTTTTCCCCTTTTCTTCCCTTTTCATCTTTTTTTCTTTCTGTGTAGTTTTTAAGTAGGCCTCCATGAATGAGAATGAGAATGAGAATGAGAATGAGAATGAGTGAGTGAGTGAGAGAGAGAGAGAGTGTGTGTGTGTGTGGTCTCGGTGCAGACAGGGTAGGTATAAGACCAAATATTTTTATTGATAAAAGGATACACTAAATTTATATGTTTTTGGTATATGGCTTTTATATATATTGGTTATTTATATAATTGAGAAGTGCTTGCATTTTATCAAACGTGATGAAGACAAAGAATTGAGCGGGAAAAGCGAAACGAAAAGGGAAACAGAAGGGGGTGGCAGATGACGGGTTACGCCAAGACTTTGACGATGGAGTCAAAAACGGAGTCAAAAAAAAGAACATACAACACCGGGGATTCCCCAGTGGTCACCCACCTGAGTACTAGTCCGGCCCTCTCAAGTTTATCTAGGGCAGAGCGGACGGGATGCCGAGTTTTCTTGAGGGTATGGTCGTATGTGATTGTCCGCAGCGGGAATGGGGTTTGTGTAGTTTGGGCGTCGGAATTTGTACGAGTGTTGGGATGAGAAGGTTGGACCGAGAGCTAGAGGGCATCAGAGACCAAGAGGAGGCAAGGACGTATATACTTGAGATGGTCTTGCGTGCCAGTCACTTATGGGAAGGAGAGGGAACTCGGAGGGTGAGGGAACTCGGAGGGTGAGGGAACTCGGAGGGTGAGGGAACTCGGAGGGTGAGGGAACTCGGAGGGTGAGGGAATAATGAGGACAATCTGTTTTGATGATTGAAGCTTGTGTATTGCGCAGAGTCATTCAAGAAAACCGGGGGGATTGCAGTCATAAACGCGGGCTTTCATTTCTTTGCCCAATTCCTCCTTTTGATGGCAAGCATTATGTTGCCTATGGTACACAAAGTATGTTGTTACATGTATAAACAGCTCTCCTTCCAGTCCGGGTATTTCCACTCATGAGATCCATCTCCATTCCATTCCATTCACAGCACGTGCCCCTCCTTTAGGCTTTCCAGTCATGGTTCCATACCACCCTTGGGGGAGTATCGACCTGTGCCCTCGCATACTCAATCGGGACGTTCTTCAATCCGTATGTGCCCTTCTTCTCCATGGCGATTCTGAACAGATAGCCCTCCTCACGGCTGCCAGGACCAGAAGTCAGTCTCAGCTCCTCGCACGCCCTGTTCATGCTCTGGTACTGCCTCATCCATGTCGTCTCACGTGCCTCGCGCTCCCTGCGGCGGAACAACAGCCAGGCGCGGTGAATGGTCCAGTGACGGAGGTAGCGGTTACGTGCCATGCGGAGGGGAGCGGGAATGCGCTTGGGGTTGAGAACGGCGAGGTGACGCATCAAGTTGATCATCTTGGGGTCACGTGGCTCGTCACCGCGGCGCTGGGAGCGACGGGCCGGAACAGCGCCTTTACCGCCGAACTTGTTGCCGCCGCCACCGCCGCCGCCGCCCTTGAGGGGAATTGGGGTGGTGGAAATTGCGCGGATGCATTGTTGTTGTGATGGGTTGAGCACGGCGGTGGTTGCGGAAGGGCGGAAGAGACCGCGGAGCGACTGGAGGAGAGGCATGGTGGTGATGTGTGGTGCCTGCGAATTACAAAATGAACTTTTTGACGCTGTCGGTGGGGGGAGTTGAACGGCGACGCCGGAATACCGCAGAAACGGTGTGTCGCCTCGTCCTAGGGTTCGTAGGCACGGCGACTCCCTTGCAACCAACTCTGGGTCGCTTGGGTGAGCTGCTGCGCGAGGGCTCAATTGAGCGCTTCCTCTTGTTGGCGGGCTTGTCGTGCGAGATTGAAGGAGACGGCGAAGGCGACGGCAGGTCAGAGGCGACGGCAATACAGTCGAGAATTTCTTCGCTTTGAGGTTTCTGAGGGGAACTGGGTCTTGCAGCAGCAGAAGCTTGTTTGCGGTAAAATTCATGAAAAGTTGACCCGACAAGTGGATCCTGGAAGAGTAGCAGCTTGGCGGGTGTCGATTGGTCCCCGCTGTTTGGATCGCTGCCGCTAGCTGACGGCTGCTTCCGAGTTTCACCAACAACCTCAACACCGTCTCCGTTGTACTCTCGATAAAAATACACCAATGTGCGTTCACGATCGGCCACAGACTCGGAAACGATGTTGCTGAAACCTTGATTCGCCATGTAGGCCGTATGAAGTCGAAGGAGGTGGACGAAGGGCTTGTTGGCGACCTTTTGGAGCAGCGTGATCAGCGATTCCCATGACGGCCTCTGAAAATTGGAATCCTTGTGGGAGCGTGGTCGGATCTTGCTAAACGGTCGCAGCGTGTAGATGAGCCATGCCGTCTCCGCATAGTTCCGCATTGTCGACTCATCGTCGCTTTCATCCGTGGCTCTGGTCCAAAGCTCACACCTGGCGAGGAGCATGTCGATGTCTTTCTGCAACATTTGCCCATTTATCCATCTCAGCAGGACGGAGTGGTAGGGGGGAATCCTCAGGGTGTATGCCGCATTCCAGACAAAAGCCACCACGACTCGTGTTGTGAAGTGGTGCTCATAGTCTTGCTGGCTCCGAGGGATCTGTCCCTCATAGGTGAGGCAGTCCCGAACGAGGTTCGACTTCGGGTCCTTGGTCAGGCGGAAGACGTGGTCACCTGGCTTGTGACCAAGGAACGGGGCTCGAGCCGGGAGCGAGATTGGGATTCGAACTTTAATATCAAGTCCGAACGTCGCCGATTTAGCCACGGCCCCAATCGTCGCAACATCCTCGTAGTAAGCTCCCCAGCCTGGAGCGATACGCTGAGCCGTGCCCGGCACGGCGGCAGCGCCCGAGGCGGACTCGCCTGACGCGGATTGACTGTACGCCATATTTGTCTTTGTTGATGTTGATGTTGGTGTTGATGTTGGTGTTGATGTTGGTGTTGATGTTGGTGTTGGTGTTGGTGTTGTTGTTGTTGTCCCTGATCTTGGATGGATGGGAGAAGAAGAAGAAGAAGAAGAAAAGGAAGAGGGAGTAGGAGAAGACATACAGGTTGTAGGAGAATGGGACTTTGAGTTGGATGAGGCGGGAGGAGATATGGGTCAGGCGAATGACATTGGATATCTCCTACACTTTTCCTCCAAAGTTTAACCCTATTGTTATCTTTTAGGTACTGTCCACGGATTCCCCTTTCGTGGAAAGGTCCCAATCGCTGTGGCTTTTGATTGACTAGGCTTCCAAAGTAAATCTGCAGCTAGCTCCCACTGATAGATACTGTGTCTTCAAGGTGTGATTCTATATTTTGTCTCCTTGGGAGCAGCTCTCGCATATTCCGAAATTTCATCACAACCAGTACCTCCGTTTCCTTAGAAATTTCTTGAGCATGACGCCGAAGAGAAATTTTCTCTCTATCCTATCTTGGTCAGCTTCGACCGATCGAAACACCACGCACGAGTCGTTTTTTTGATTTTCCACAAATACCGCCAGCGGCTTCACAGCATTTAGAGTTGGGAAACTCATTTGCAACTCCATCAGGGGCGGATGACACGATCTTGTGACTCTTCCAGCATCTCCACCTGCTATCAACCCGAGTCCCTTTCTCGGTTCGATAACTTAGCCAACATGAGAAGGTACCGAAGATTTCAACATCGGTGCTACTGACTCTCGTGAGTGAGAAGAGCACGCAGCCAAAACGGCCGAAGACGAAATCCGAGTAATGAATAGTTCGTGACGCCTATCTACTACTAAGTCGGCGTCGGCGTTTTTCGGTGGTTTATCACCAAACTTGGTCAAATGATGAATTTTGATTCGCTCCAACAATTTCTTTCCTTATCTGCACATCACAATTATCCAGGTCTTTGTTGGGTTGCTCTGACTCATAAGTATCTTTCTCATAGTTTCATGGTACCGTTGGTATATTGAACTTAGATATGAGGGGAACTATTGAGCAACATCATTCCCTCCCCCACCTTCGAATCGCTGAGACAACGGGACAAACCCGCCCACGCCGGTTGTGACCCGGAAACCTCGCTGCCGGCGGAAACACTGAAAACCTTCAATAGATAGCTAACACACATTGGGAAGCAAACCAAACATGAGAAAGGATGGGCCGCATAATCAGATAAATCTATACAGCCACCACTGACCGCTAGCTGATTTGTTGATGCTCCTCGTATGGTGCGACTTTTGCAACAACACATGAGTGCATCAGTCAGAGCAGAGTGGCAAACCCAGGTACCTATGCGGACCGTGTCAGGCCTCTTACTTTTTTACTTTTTACTTGTACTAGTTTTAGTGTTACTTGACCTTTCACTTTTTTAAGGTTTCCAAATTCAATAAAATACATTTCCATGCCACCCATTCAATTCGAAATTTTGCGCCTTTTTTTTTTTTTTTAAAAAAAAAAAAAAACTGTGGCAAGTAACTCAGTTCGGATTATATTCATATAAATACATGAGACGTCTCAATTATGCCGCAGTTCACCCTTCCAATCCAGTCTAATCCCCAACCAGACTGTCCTATGGGTTTCCATTGAAGCAAGCAAACCACAAAACCTCGCGACGAACAGGTTTGGGGTTTTAGTTTCGCGTTGGCTTCTGAGCACCAACAAGATGAAACAAAGGCAAGATGGCCGAGCGGTCTAAGGCGCTGTGTTCAGGAATTCAACAGATTCTTGTGACTTTCGCAGTCCGAAAGGGCGTGGGTTCGAATCCCACTCTTGTCATCAACTTTTGCTGATGGTGTAATTACATTTGTGGGAACGTGATTGAGTTGGCAGATGTCAGCTTTCACATTTTTGCACCCGGCATGGAGTCTCGATGTTGGTTGGGCAATTGTCTCTTTTTCTTCTTCTTGTATCTGGAAGAGCGACGGAGCAAGTTTGTGGGGGAAATTGAAGTCTTACGAAAAGGGGGCGATGGAGGTGATTGGTTGGATTGCCATCAATGTTTTGTTCCAAGTAGGGCCCCTGGAGGAGTTCAATGGGCTTAGACACCTGACTCGTTGATGATAACTCTCGGCTATGCAGTGACAGTCACCAGAACGTAGGTGGTTCTTGACTCATAGAAACACGCAGACAAGTAAAAGCCACTGAGCGATGGGTTAATGACAGTGAGAGGAAAACTGAAGCTTCGAGAACAAAGGAATTCTCGTTGGAGACGTGACTGGTAGGCTGGGCCAGTTGTTTCCGCAGTTGTGACCTTTATCAATGATCTAACATATTGAAGCCTGGGCGCCAGCAGGTTAAGTATTATTAAAGTCGTGGTCACGGAAATGCGGAGGGAACCTCCAGGGCAAAATATTTGCGGAACAAGTATATTCTAGCAAATGATGCGTTTGAAGGTATTTGCCAATGTAGAGAGGCAAATTGAAGAGCCAAGAGTGAGTAGATCAAACCGAAGGTTTGTGCAATTAGGGCCAAAAGTGTGAGCAAAATCTGATCAGATGCAAATGAATTGGGCTGTTAGCTTGAGCTTGATTCGGGCAGTAAAAAGTGGTTGGCGGATCAAGTCCCTAAAAGGCTGCTGCCAAATCCTCTTGATGTGGGCGGGCTTGTAGGTCTCTGATGTTGGAATATGTGCTGCTCATTGTGCCAGACATCAAGTAGGGGGATTGATTCAGGTGGCTTGGGAACCTTGGAGTGTCATGCGCGAGGCCGCCGGAAATTAGCAGCATGCAACAGACTAAAGCACATGGCAAGGCCCCTCTCATCACTTGCTGCCCGAGCCGCCAGAAAAGTTGAGGCTGTACCCGCCCGTCTTCTCATCCTTGGCCATGTTGAAGCTGTCCGTGCTGAGGCCAAACGGCTTCAGGATACCGTTGCCCAGATCCTTCAGCTTTGCCCACATCTCGGCCGTCTCCTTTTCCTGGGCGGCCTTGGCACGGGGTGGGAGGACTCGGAGCTGTGACTGGACGATCCTTTTGTCTGCCGGAGTGAGATTCGTCATGGCCGAAAGCCTTTTGTAGTCCTCAATTGCCCCCTCGAGGTTGGACCATCCGTTCAGCTCGCTCCTCGCACGTGCTCGCCGCATCAAAGCCTTTGCCCGTATCCGTGCAATGTCTTCTTGGCGTTTGCGCCGTGCAGCTTCGGCTGGGCTGTCTTCCCGGATTGCCGGGCCAGCTTTGGCGGCTCCGGAGCTGACGATTTCGACTTCTGCGGCGTCATCATCATTCTCCTTATCTTTGATGGCTTCTTTTTCTTTCTCCTCTCGTTCCAACCGGTCGAGGGCATCCAGTGCCGTGGTGGCATTGGTCACGGCCTCCTTCCATTCCTCGAGTTTAAGGTGGCACGCCGAGATGTTTGATCGAAGAACAGCTACTTGGTAGTCGAGATAATTTGGACAGACCGCGACTGCCTCATGGTACTTGTTGATAGCAGCATCGTATTTGCCCGACGTAAAGAGAGTGTTTGCTTCGGCCTTGTGGGTGTTTGAGTCGGCTACCATGGACTGCAGCAGGGTGTGGCATGTCAGTGTGGGTGGTTGCATAATTAACAAGGAGAACTACTTGCAGCTTCTTCTTCGGGAGAGAAGCTCTCTCGGAGCTGTTGGCTGATGTCACCGTCATCTGCTGCCATTGCTTGTGGAATGCAATCCAAAGATGCGAGATAAGGAGGACGATGCGCACCGGGGAGCGGAACCGCAATTTTGTGGTGTTGAGAGGTGCCCACGGCGCCCGGTCTGCTGCAACCTGTTGACGCCAAAGTTGGATCGGGTGATGGGGAACTGCAGCATGCCAAGGCCACGTTTTCACCATTCACATGCTGTCACTCGCAACGCGCGCGAATTCAAGAGCTTGGCATTTGTCTCCAAGCTCAGATCAGATCAGAGTGCCGTGATTGTTGAGAAATCGGAAACGAGCCGTTGATAATCCCACAGTTTCGGTTCGGCACGTCATGCTTGTTTTGGGTTAGCCAATGAATCTGCTCAACGGCCCCTAAATAACTTTGACATTTCCTTTCTTTCCCAGCTGATCTTCCTCCACTGCAGTATTATACCTCTGCGGCCCTTATCTCGCATCTTCCTCGGCTCTGCCAATGCGAGAACCCCAGGGGTAAACGGCCCGACAAATTCCGCCGATGTTTCTCGAGATTCCCTCAGAAAGCGAGAAAGAGTTCGGGAAATATCGCTGACCGTTGGTGCCTGATTTTTGCAGTCGACATGGGTTGACAGCCATGGCGTCACAGCTTTCTTTTAGCGCACCCCGCAACTGCTAGCTGGCAGGGGGAAGACGCCAGAAGAGGGTCCTGAACTTTTTGAGCCTTCCCAATTATTTTGAGATGGCCCCTCCCTCCTTCCAATTTCTGTAGGGGGTTTATCTACAGACAAAAAAAGTTTGAAAAAAGACCCCATCTCTTATCTTGCGTGCTTTGGTTGGGTCATCCCGTCTTGTCTTTTTGGTGTAAGAGTCTATCAAATCAGACATTACCAGGTACCTATAAAGTATCTACCTATCTTCTCTTATTCCTAAAAGAGCCACTTACTTCACCAACTCACCCTCACTCGCTCCCTCCTCCACACTCACCGTCGACAACAAACCCACATCCTGCCACGAATCACCACAGACGAGAGACTACACGCATCACATCATCATGGCTCCCAAGACTGAGTAAGTGACAATGACTCCCATTTCTCACCATTTGGCACACCATCACTAAAGCTCGATTCACAGCTTCCCTCCCGTCCGCGCCTGTCTGTTTGACATGGACGGCCTGCTCCTCGACACCGAGGACATCTACACTCTCTGCATAAACCTGATTCTCGAAAAGTACCAACGGCCCTCCCTGCCGTGGAGCATCAAGGCCAAGCTTCAAGGCCGTCCTGGCCCTGCCGCCACCAAGCTCTTCTCCGACTGGGCTCAACTGCCAATCTCCTACGAGGAGTACATTGACCAGTACTACAAGCTTCAGGCCCAGCATTTCCCCAATACCCAGCCTCTCCCCGGCATCCAGAGGCTCCTCAACGACCTCGGCCGCACTCGCTATTGGGATATCAAGCGCCAGGAGTCTTCTAGCCCAAAGAAGGCAAACACGGACTCTCCCATCCAGGACCGCCTTCCCCACCGTGTTCACATCGCTTTGGCCACGTCATCGCACGAGTCCAACTTCCGTCTCAAGACTAATCACCTCACCGAGCTGTTCAGCGTTTTCGAGTCCCACCGTCGCGTCCTCGGTGATGATAAGCGCATCCCTCCTGGCCGCGGCAAGCCTCTTCCTGATATTTACCTCGTGGCGCTCAAAACCATCAACGACTCTCTTCCCGAGGGCGAGAAGCCTATTACTCCCGAGGAGTGCCTCGTCTTCGAGGACAGCGTCCCCGGCGTCGAGGCCGGTCGTCGCGCCGGCATGCGTGTCGTTTGGTGCCCTCACCCAATGCTCAAGAAGGAGTACGAGGGTAGAGAGGCTGAGGTCCTTGCCGCTCAGACTGGCGAGGCCGGCGATGTTGATCTTGATCAACTCGGAGAAATCAACGATGGCTGGGGCGATTACTTGTCGACCCTGGTCGATTTCCCTTACGAGAAGTATGGCATGATCATCCCGCCTGTTGAGGTCGAGAAGGAGGCTTCCATGCTTGACGGTGGCAAACTCGACAAGGGCGAGGTTGTCCAGGTTGTTGAGAACGCGACTGCTGCTTGAGCGGCGTCAAGACACAGATTCTCGATGCTGGAATCGAGGTCAAATTACGAGACGAGTTTGGTTTGCTCATTTTTTTGATGGCTACATTTTTATATTTTGTTTGGAGTTTCGATTTTTCCGCGACTGCGCCATTCCTCTCGGCGGCCGCTTGGGGAGGGACTTTTCATGGCAAAATAAATCAGCAGGCATGCGAGGCGAAATGGCGTTGGCGTTTTAAGGTCCAAAAAGGACCCGGAAAATCTCCCAAATAAGAGAAGGCAGGCCGTGATATCTTTGGCTCTGGAGGTTTCTTGATACCCGGCTAGGATGCCAGGGAGGAGCATATTCGGGTGGGGGGCCTTATAGAAGAGCAACATGGTTGACAGATGACGAACAGGTCAAAATTTTTGAAATGTATTATAGACGTGAAGACAAATCTGGCATCGTCTGAAAGGTGAATGAGCATCATGGATTTGTATTGTATTTCGAAACAACTCAAGCGTAGCAGGAGGTCTATATTTCCCAACATTTTTCCTTGTCTTTCCAAACTTCCTTGTCGTAAATCTGTCGGCCCCAGGAAGTAAAATAATATAACCATACAAATCATGTCCAAGACATTTACCTAGGTATCCCACACATACTGATGAACCAAAAAACAACAAAAAAACAGCAAAGACAGAGAGATACTCAAACATGTCCCCCCCAAAAAATAAAATAAAAAATAAAATAAATAAAAACCCCCCCCAGGAGAAATAAATCATCATCATTCATCGGGGCCAATGCCCTCCAAACCCACCAAAATCACCATCATAATCCCTCCCCCCTCCCGCTCCACCACCGGACCCTCCTCCCCTATAATTATTATTATTATTGTTGTTGTTGTTATGGCTATCCAACATGGCCAACAACCCGCCAAAAGTAATGGTGGTACTCGTCGGATCGTGCCTACCACCACCATCATTCCTCTTCTCTTTATCTCTATGATTTATATCCCGTCCTCCTCCATCTCCCTCTTCCTCTCCGTCCCCGTCTTTCCTACAATGATTATCACTACTAGGCATGACCCAGAAATTCTTATACGGCGCGCCCTCCTTCCCGAAATCGGCATTGGCCAGCAGGGGATTAACCAGCGGTCTCGTCGTCGGCACGGGCGCGGCAGCAAGCATCTGCGCCACCCCAGCAGTATGTCGTTCCGGTTGAGCCCTCCAAGCTTTTTTTAGTTCCTCGTGCACTTTGGTCAACTTCCACCCCGTTTCGTCGTGAATCCTGTCCAGTATCGATAATACCTCTTCTTGTTCTCTTGGATCGTCTAGCACCGCTCCGGCAACTGCCAATGCTCTGATCGCGACGGAAGCGACGCCCCGGTCCGTGGTGTGCGCTACCATTCCGCATACCTGTCTGGCGTGGTGACGGGTTAGAGAGAGGTTTTCTTCCGTCTCGGCGTTTTGAGAGGAGGATAAAGACGAAGACGAAGATGAAGAAGACATGGGGTTCAGTTGCGGGAGGAGGGTCATGCATGTTTGGTAGAAGATGCGGGCCGTTGTTGAGGTTCTTTTGATGAGCCTGGGACGGTGAATTATCAGTCAGTTGGTTAACGATCAAGGTAAAATAATGGTTGGGCAAAAAAGGGGGGGAATGACAGGAGGTGACATACCAGATATTGGGGAAAACAGATCTTGTGGAGCGCTCCAGAGAGTACCCAAACGACTGCATGGACCTCGGACAGTTATAATTCCAAGCATCCAGCAGAGCTTTCAGTCTGTTCCACTCTGCGAAGCGCGACTGCAGCCGGACTTGCTCGTCGTGCGGAGAAGGTTCCTGAAACCGAGGAATCGTGGCGCGGAAGTTTACCACTTTGGCCATTATGTAAAAGATTCTCTGCGTCCAGAGTTCCTCGGTAGCAACTAAACTGTCCGCCGCTTTGGCCGCTTCGTGTGTCTCTCTCGTCTCGCTCGCGTGAGAACCTACCACGCTCCCGCTGTGGCTTCCTACTATCCAGGTGGTGAATTCCAAATCCATGCCCCAATCGTCTGGGTCCCAGGCTGTTTTCCAGTTTTGGGACAAGCAAGTTAGGACTTCGAGACCGACGTTGAGCCAGAAACAGGCTGCTGCCAGACCGGTGGACGTTGCGTCCCAGCCGCATTCTCGGATCAAGGCGCGAGCCCCCGAGATGTGGTGAAGACGCTGGGTGGGGGTATCCATCATTGTTTCGTACACGTTTAGCACGACGGCGGTAATGGATGTTTCCGAAGTGTTGCGGTCGGGGTTTTGGAGGCTGCGCATCATTTGAGTTGTGGCCGTGTCGTAGTAGACTTCTCCCTTCTCGTCGGTTGGGGAGAGACGTTTGACGCCGCATGCCAAACAGGCGTTGAGGAGCATGGATGATTTAAGCGCGAGGTAAGGGAGGGTGTTGGCGAAGTGCTGGTCTTTGTTGAGTGTGTCCATCCAGATTGTGACTTGGTCGATGAAGACTTGCATGAAGCGGATTTCGTCTTCGGTGCTGAGGTAGTCGCGCTCGTTGTCGGTCCCGTCGCTTGATGGAGTTGTTAAGCCGTCGGGGGGGACTTGAAGCGGGTTTAATTTGTCGTGAGGGTTGGGATAGCCGGTGCCTTCTATGATGATGGAGGATGTGACGCTTGATTCGCTGTTTCTTCGGGACCTGTCGATAGGGTATGAGGGTTCTTCCTTGACGGTGAAGGGTTGTTGCAGTGCCGCCAAGCTGAAAGCCCTTGGTGGTTCCGACGTCACCATGGGGGTGTCTTCGAATTGCTCGCTGTTTCGGTGGGAGAGCAGGTTCTGCAGACTGAGCTGGCCGCCGTCGTAGCCGACTGGGTTGTGGACGGGAGGGGGCTGTCCGACGCTCGTGGCATAATCTCGAGGCCCGGGTGCGTGGATGCTGAGATTTCTGAGATTGTTGCTGCTAAAGCTATTTCCCGGGAAGAATTGGGGAGCAGGCTCCTGAGCATGGCCGGCCATTGCCATCGCACTTTGGGAACGTCGAGTCGCTTCTGAATATCTCTCGACCGATGCAGTTCTGCCTCTTCCCATCTCATTGACCGACGGGTATCGCTTCAGGCCTCCTCGATACTCGGACGCAATCTGCCGGGACTCATCTTGGAATTGTACCGACCAGTCTCTGGTCTGCGGCACCAAGAATGGCGGATCCTTGACTTGAATATCCAGAAAGTTGAGGCGCAACCCGCGCTCGCAAGTCCGATTTCCCTTCATACAGTTACTGCAGTCCGGAATGCCCTCGTCGCACTTCAGGTGACGTTTCCGACAAGTCAAACATCCAGTCCGGACTCTGCGAGCTTTGCTGACCACGGGGCTGGTGAGTCGAGTCGTCTTGGGTGCCTTGACATTCCACGCTGGGGCAGGTGGCGCCCCCGAACCTTTCCGTTTCCCTCGGACCGGTGACGCATCGAGTTGTGCGTCGGGACTAAGGTTGCTGCTAGCCGAGGTATGTGGCGTAGATGGGTCCTCCAAGTCTCCGAATGGCGTGGATTGGTGCGCTTGTAGGTGGTAACCACGGTGTGGTTGTTGATGGTGCTGCTGGGGGTGGTGATGAAGGGGATTCATTGTCCCGGGTCCGAAGCCCGAGACGAAGTGTCCCACGTTGCCGTCGTAACACGCCAGGGTTCCTTTTGCGTCCCGGAGCCGAGACGGACGCAGTGGTGTTTTATTGTGAAGTTTTGTAGGTAGTCGGGACGGCGCAGGAGGACCACGGGTACTGAAGAATGGATGTATCGTTCCGTGGCGGATGCTATGCCGTCTTCCGTCGTAAGCCTTATTCGGTCGGATAACCAGACCAAAGCAGTATAATAACAAGCGCCGCAAACTGTGTTATGTGGTTTCGATTCTATAAATCTGTAGTCCCGGGGCGTCTGCCACTTCCAACAGATGCTCGGGGTGAATGGTGAAGAGAGAATTTGCCATGAGACGGACAAAAAAACCTGGTCAGGGGTAGGTGTTATCGACGTGTGTCGTTGTGAGAGCACGACCTCTTTGGCGGTTGGAGGATAACAGGGGGTGGACGAACCAAAGTGGTTAGGGGCGAGCTGGGTCTGGGGTAGCATCAGGGACGAGGTTGTTTGTAGTTTTCTCTTGGCTCCAGCTGCAAGCCAAGGAAAATCTCGATAATCCTGGGCGCTGATGCACAAAGTCAAACACAAGCTTGAAGATTGCGGATCCGGATCGCATGGCGTCGCGGAGCACAAGCGATGGTCTCGGTTAAGGGACCACTGCCGATTCGACGGTAAGCCCGACCTATCTGCTCGTTGACATCAAGACAGAGAGAGATGGAGGGACATGAGAAGGCGGCCGCGTGTGACAGGCACAGGCGACACACAGCACATGAGGTGGGTTACACGCAGACAGGGGTTGCGTGCGGGCTGGCTGCGAGTGCTTTTTGGGAACAAACGCCGTTGTCTTTTACATTTGTCAACAGATACCCGAAACGTCATCTTTCTCGAAATCCCAAGCCGGAGAATAACAATATCCAATATCTGTCAAGAAGCATCGAGCCGGATCGCACAACTCGCGGCGCAAGTTTCTTTGTTCCTTGTTGACAGGGGTCTAAGTTCGATGTTGCGACTTTGCAGGGGAGCAGAGCGGGCGGAGTTCTGAGCTTGGACTTCCTGGTCCCCGAAGCGTGGTTCTTTGTTAGAGAAGTGCTTCGGCTCAAGTTGCCGTTTGTTTGAGATTTTTCTGGGCTGAGCGACGATGGCAGACCAGAAAGAAGATAAAGAAAGGTTCATCGCGACCAGACTGTCGGGAGCTGAGAGGGTATTTTTGCATTGAGTATGTTTGCCACGTTTTGATGTAGGTCATGTCCAAGTCGATATTGGCAAGTTTAAGCGAACGTTGCAGCAATGGCTATGACTGATGGCGCCAAGGGTATTCGGAAGGCTGCCGAGCTTCGAGGGTTCACTGAGCAAACAAAGGGACCAATCTGGCGGGTCTCGGAGAACTGGAGCCTTGGGACTCTGGTGAGACAAACGAAGGCGTGGAATTGCGAACCACGGATGCGCCGGTTGGTGCGTGATGAAACAAAGACAAGCTTAGATTTCTGAGTGGATTGCGGGGTCAAGATTGGTGATGGTATGCTATTTTTATGTTTTATTGATGATGTATGTCAACAAGAAGGAAAGAAGTGGAAAAAGCTAAAATGGACAGGAATCGGCGGGGTACTGCTTGGTGAATTCTGGAGGTGGGGTTTATTTACCGGAGAACATCCTCCAGGACACCCAGGACACCCAGGACACCCAGAATTCCCAGCGTTGTGCAACATGAATCTCTTCTCGTCAAGGGATTCAATAATTATTGATTCCTAGTTGAAGAGCCGAGATTAGCCCCTTTCCTAAAAGAGGACATTGGCTTGTTTCTATATTTCTAGAAGGCATCCAGTTGCCTTTCACAGGCGCACTGGAAAGTGCCCGCAGTGCCGCCGAGCAGTTCAACCGCAACCCATCATCCTTTTTGAGCGACACATGGTTTCTAGTCCTCTTTTTCGATAAATGCCAGCCAGTTATAAGTGAGCAAACCACCTGTCGTGCACACAGAATTTCTTTTTTTGCAAATGGCAGCAGCAAGTGATGGGCGACCTGCGCAGCCCAAGTCCATCCTCAGAGGCCACAAGACCCAAGTTCACGCGACTGCGTTCGTTCGCAACAATGAGCGTCTTCTCACCGGCGACTCCGAGGGATTTGTTGTCGTCTGGGATTTGACCATAATGAGGCCGAGGGCGGTATGGCAAGCTCACACCAAGGCCATTCTGGGCATCGCGGGATGGGGGAGGGATCGCATTATTAGTCACGGCAGAGACAACAAGCTCGTAGTATGGAAGCTCGCAGAGGAGGATGAAGCTCAACTGAGCACCACTCTCCCGCTCGACCCGCGTCCCGAGCGACGGCCCCAACCATGGATCCTCCACATGCTCGAGGTCAATACCATGAACTTCTGTTCATTCTCGTACTGTCCCACGTCGGCCGACTCAGAAATACTAGTAGCGGTGCCCAACACCCTCGCTTCCGAAGCTGTGAGCAACCTTCCTTCCCTCTTCTCTCAACCCCTGCACCATGAAACTTGCATGCTCACAAGACCATACACGCTACAGATCGACATATTCCACCTGCCCTCACAGCGGAGGGTGCACACGGTAAAAGTGGGAGGAGCACAAGACAAAAACGGCATGGTCATGGCCGTCTCCCTCTTCCATCATCACCAGGGAACCCTGACGCTAATTGCCGGATTCGAGAACGGTTTATGCGCTGTAGCCCAACTCGGCGATAACACATGGACGGTCAAGTACCAAAACACGAGCCACACCCAACCAATCCTGTCCCTGGACGTATCCCCCGCCGGGGACTACTTTTTCACATCCGGAGCCGACGCCGTCATTGCCAAACACGCTATTCCATCAGCAAATTCCTCACCAACAACAGTGTTGACCGAACCACCCCTCAAAAAGATAAACACCAAACACTCGGGCCAACAATCCCTCCGCGTCAGATCAGACAACCTCATCTTTGCTACGGCCGGGTGGGACTCCAAGATCCGCGTCTACTCAGTCAAGACGCTCAAGGAGGTCGCGGTGCTCAAGTGGCACCAAGTTGGTTGTTACGCGGCCGCGTTTTCTGACATGATTCCTACCCCTACTTCTCCACAACAGGACACAGCTTTATCGTCGTCATCATCAGGCAGCGGAAACGAAATCAGCACTACTGCTGCTACTACTAGTGACAGCAGTAAAGAAGCAGCACCGATTCCCAAGCTCGTCGAGATGACGGTGAGGGACAAGCGCATCCACCAGGCAAAGACGGCCCACTGGCTCGCGGCAGGGAGCAAGGATGGAAAGGTTAGTCTGTGGGATGTGTTTTAGAGAAAATCCAGCTGGCTAGCTACAGGTAGTGTAGGTATCTTTCGGTAGAGCGGAAAAGGAAAAGATTTTTTTTAAAGAGAGAGAAAAAAAAAAAAAAAGGAGAAAAATATTCGTGTCCTTGTCTCTTCTCATGTCTCTCTCATGTCTCGGCGCCCTGCCGCCGTGTACAACAACAACACCCTCCTTCCTTCCCCAAGGCCTCCGTGTTATTGTCTTCGCTCCGTGTATCATCCATAAGCGAGAGAATAACTTGTCTTGTCTCGTGCTGAGACAGACCTGACCTCTTTGCCCCAGACATGGGCGCCCAATCAATACAAGTACATGTACTGTACATGTACTTCACATCCATGATGATAGCAAACACCCATCTCTAGACACACACACACACACACACACACACACACACACACACACACACACACGCATCTTTCTGCACTCGTTAAAAATCATAAAATCCCTAAAACATCGTAATTGAAGTTCCCCACTCCCCGTATCATTGCCGTCAAATCGTATTCTATATTTTAATACAACAATAATTCATGTACAAGCAATTCATAGCTAGCTAGCTACCTCTAGAGGTGCCTGCCGTTTGACTGCAATCTTTCGTACTGTACATACAAACAAACCCCAAAAACTGTCATGATCCCGGCTTTTTTTTTTGTGTGTGTTTTTTGGTTTCCCTCCTCCAAGCCGTCCTGTTCTGTAAAATGGTCTTTCACAGATGAGCCCTATTCTCCAAAGCCCTCCGTCTCTTTTGCTCCTTCACGCTCCTGCTCAGGCTCTTCTCCTCGTCGCTGCTCAACCTCGCCGGCGCCACGCCGCCTTTCCCCTTTTTTCCAGAATCAACCCCCTTCACGGCCTCCTCCCACAACCTCTGCCCCAGCTCGTCCGTAAGCTTCACCACTCTGGTGCTAACCGTCGCTCCGTCGCGCCTGTTCTTGCCCTCCCTCCTGCTCTTGGCAATCTTCTCGGTAAAGTCCCACAGCCTCCCCGAAGCAACCAGATTGCCCGTGATCTCGTCCCTGCTTGGTCTCCACTCCGGAGCGACTCTCAACCGGGGAGGTGCTCTGGAGTCCTTCTTGACAGACCTGACGACTTGAATGATGCCTTCCTCCTCGAATCGCTGGTACGAGTTCTTGATGGTCTCCTTGTTGACCGCCTCGAAGTAGCTGAGATCTCCCTGGTGGTAGAGAGTCTTGCCGAGCTGTAAACAAACACACGCGTTAGATATCGTCCTCCTGTAGATGGCAAAGAGTGGAATGAATATATAAAGACACTTACGGACTGGGCCCCATCCTGCGCCCTCGATACCTGGATCCAGATGTCATCCTTCTGCCCAAGGGGCGGCGTCAGGCCCAACAATGAGACAGCCGCCAGCCAGCTCGCCTCGATAAACGGCCAGATCAAGAAGCAGTAAAAATCGTAATTCTCCCGCCCGGCCGCCCTCTCCTTGCCCGAAAGCCCAACCTTTGTAATCCTCCCCGTGCCTTCTTCCCTCTCGATGAAAATGACACAATCCCTCTCCAACCCGACCAGCGTCCTCTCCAAGTTGACCGCCAAGCCTTCTCCAGAGTAAATAAACTCGCCCCTGAACAGCGACGACAGAAACAAGACCTGATCGTGCAGCTCGTTAAAGTCGATATCCTGGATCGACGGTCCGCCGCCCTGTTTTACTTTGGTGTAAAGCGCCGCGCAGACCAAAGCCTCCGAGATGAACAGGTGAATCGTCATGTTCCTGTAAAAGCTGAGCTGGAACCGATCCACGGCGTAGTACGTCGGTTCCGCCAAACCCTCAACCACTCCGACCAGATCCTTGCCCAGCACTTCCAACCCCCTTTCTATAACGTCCGACAGCGGCGCGTTACCGTAATGCGCTACCCTCCCACCCTTCGCCTTGACGCGCTCAGTCAGCCACTCCACCCTTCTGATCAACTCGGCCCTTCCCACGCCGCGGCCTCTCAGCGTAAGCAACACGGTCCCAATCAGCGCGGTCGGCATCACGACAGACACGTCATTGATATCGGCCAAAACTTTATACCCCAAGGACCTCAACAGCTTCTGCCTCACAACCTGATTCTGCGTATCCCTCCAGTCGATATTGATCGCCGACGGCACCTTGGAAAGCCGATTGATCTGCTCGTCGATGTACCCCCTCAGGCTCCACGGCTCGTGAAACCGCACGTCAACCCTCCCGAGCCTCAACGACAACACGCTCGACCCGCCCGACAGGAAATCCGCCAGGTTCTCCTTCTTCTTGGGCACCCCCAACAGTTCCGTAACGTACCCTTCCGTCTCGATGACCTTGTCGTACTGCGTCGAAACCGGACAGATAATGGCATCATCCACCCGCCCGCTCAGCAAGCTATCCAAAACAAAACTCAAAATGCCAAACTTTGGCGGCAGCAGCTTTCCCGTCCTCGATCGTCCTCCTTCGATAAAACAAGCCATGTTGTACCCGCCCTGCAGCAAAACATCGATATAAGCCTGCACGAGCGTCGAGTAGAGCTGATCGTCCCCGAACGACCGCCGAATATACATGGCGCCCGCGTGCTGCAGAAAGCTGCCGACCAGAGGAAAATTCAGATTATCCCCCGCAACGATAACAGGCAGGGCCAGCCCGAGCCGGTAGCACAGCAGCTGGTGCGCGACGTAGTCGACGTGCGACCGATGACAGGGCAAGAAAATAATGCTCTGTTTTTTCCTCTCGGCCTCCTCCGCCACCCTCCGGAGCCGCAGCACCTCCTCGCTCGAGACGTGTATGCCCTGGTGGTACGCCCTGAGCAGAAGCTGCGTGACCATGTAGTATGCCCCCCTGATGAACGTCTTGCTCTCGAACTTGCAGATCATGTGGTCCGTCAGCTGCTCGGCGACCTCCTGCAGGCTTTGTATCAGGACGGCGCGCCGCTTCGCTCGCTTAATGACAAAGTTCTTGTCGTCCTTGTTTAGGAGTCCTTCTTTCTCCTCGACGGCGAGTCGCGCGTCGGCCAGCTGGGAGATTTTGGTTTGGAGCAAAGTGGCGGACGTGACGAGGGTCTTGATGTGATCCGAGAAGCCCTTGTAAAAGATTGGCTGGCCGATCACCTCGTCGTAAGCGCGCCATCCCGTCCCGGAAACGTAGAGGGATACTTCGCGGAGGAATCTGGACCAGGTCGGGTCAGTCGAGGGGACGAAGGAGGTTGCGGGGGGCGCTGCCATCGTGCGAGCGGTCAAGAGGGAGGAAAAAGAAGGACATACTGCAACGGCTCTGACCGGAAGCGGGCCATATTCTTCATCAGGGCCTCCTCGCGTCCATCTTTGCCCGTGTCGCTGGGTACCTGGGACTCGACGAACCCGCTAGGCTGAAGTGTAATTCTGTCGCCCAGGATGCGCAAGTCCGGCGCCGAGTCGTGACGGTCGTCGGGAGGCATTGTGTGTCCGTGTTTGTTGGTTTTGGGAAATAAGTGTAAGAAGCTTCTTGCCAGCGTCAATCAGCTAATTACCGAACGTGCGGTTTCATCATTTGTTTATTTGTGTTTGGGGAGACATGTGAATGTGTTTTTGTTCCCTGGAGTTGCATTGCCGGCGTTTTCCTTGCCTTCCCGAGGTCACTGCTTTAACTGGACTGCGTTGCCGACGCAGTGCTGCATTGCACGCTTGGAAGCCCCCCGTGCCCCCCAAGGTTCCTGGAGGGCCGCCGTCGAGCACGCTAACAGGGATCGTTTCGCACTGGGGGACGCCACAATTCCCATGGGGGGAATGTGGGGAAGCGGGCCGAGGTTTGGATATTGGTTAGATGTGATTGGACATGTTGAATCCCAAGAGGGAACGGAACCCAAGCTTCTTTCTGACGCTTCCAGGTTCAGTCAGGTGTTGAAGATATTATCACTCAGTTACTCACTCGTTAGAAACGTGCAGCTGCTCCAAAGAGCTGGACCGTGACCCTTGGGAGCTTGTAAAGTTGAAGGACCCAAAATCTACTCTCCTCAGGAGGAAAGGAAACCGAGATGGACCGGAAAGCTAAGCAGCGAGCATTAAATTAATTATGCAACATTCATTCCACGTGCTTGTTAGCACAAATAAACATGCCGCACATCGGCAGTTGGATCTTGGATCTTGGATCGCAAGGCCTTGGCATCAAGATCTTGGCATCAAGATCTTGTCATAACCACGGCCCCGAAAGACATTTCTTGCATGTAGGTGACGCTTCTGTCAACAGGAGACACAGAATCAGACTTTTGCTCTCGGAGAGACTGCCAACTTGACAGCAACTATTCCCGTCCCTCACGAGGGTCCTGCCGGTGTATACATTGTTCGTGCGGCGGCCAACGAGATCCTGGGAGAGCTGCCGGTCAATAGCACCGCCTTCAGTATCGCCATCCCCGATGCAGGCAACGGGGTTGAGGAGGCATGCGTCGAGCCCGGAAACTGTGTTTTGCAGTGCTAAGTGATGATCACGCTTGTTCGCCCCTGTCAGAGGTCGGCCGACTTTGGGGGCCACTTCAACATGTGTAAGCTCAGGGCTGACTGACCGAGGTGAACAGGTTCTGGTTTGGCACAGGGACTCAACAAACATACGAAAGCCGTATAGATTTTCTCTTTGCTTCGTAAAGTCATACAGATCGACATGTGTAGACAGATGGGCGGGGGGATTATGAGGTCTGGTCGATGGTGGAAATCGGAGGCTCCAGGATTACAAACCCCGGGCTAGAATCTTACACGCCACATTGCTTCACCACAGTGGTACAGGCCGCGGAAGGAGGCCAGGCCTTCCCGTCGTAATACGACAAAATCTTGGCGTCTGGCGCGGGGAGCGGGATGAGGCGTCAACGGGAAACCGGGGCCGCATGGGAGAGGCCGGGTCGGGCCTTCTCGATCTACACCTTGACGTATTATACGGAAGGTAGACTTTTGGGCCACTATGCGAAGGAATTGAAGATCAATCTTGAAGCGCACTCCTTGATGATGTTTGTGATGACTGGGGAGGACGGCGGTGTTGACTCTTGTTGTATATAGGGACTGTCTGGACTCGCCGGAATCATGTCTTTTCTTCTGCATCACTCACAACATCACCCCCACCTTCTTTACTCTCATCAGCATTGCAGCCGGTCTGCTCACCCACAGTCGTTTCTCCTGAAGCCCATTAGACATCCACTCTTTTGACAAACCCCTCCAAAACAAGCTCCCTTTCCAAAATGAAGCTCGCTCTCCCCCTCGTTCTCGGTGTAGCCACCACCGCCCTCGCCGGCTCCCCCGTTCAGCCGACGGGGACCGGCTCGGCTCCTCAAACCACAGGCACCGGCACTCCCGGAAACGGTAGCGCCCCAGGCAACTCAACAGCCGAAGTCATCGCCCGGCAAATCCGCCGGGACCGGCTTGCTCACCTCCGCATCCGCATCCCTCAACAAGACGACGACGGAAATGCTTCGGATGGCCTCGGCACCCCTAATACACCCAACGACGCCAACACCCCTGACAGTCCTGACTTTCCTCAGCGCGGCGGTTCTGGAACTCTCCCCAGGGGAACGGCAGCACTTTCGAGTGAAGCCATCGGTCTTCCGACCGAATCAAGCGCTCCTACCGAGTCGAGTGCTGTCCTGACCGAGTCTGGCACTCTTCCTACCGACTCCAGTGTACTTCCAACTGAGTCTGGGAGCCTCCCCACAGAGTCGAGCGCTCTGCCCACGGAATCCAGCGTCCTGCCCACGGAATCGAGTGCTGTCCCGACCGAGTCCAGTGCTCTTCCCACGGAATCGAGCGCTGCCCCAACTGAGTCTGGCACTCTCCTCACAGAGTCAAGCGCTCCCCCTACCGAGTCCAGCGCTGTGCCCACCGAATCTGGCGTTCTTCCTACCGAGTCCAGTGTTCTCCCTACTGAATCCAGCGCCGCCCCCACGGAGTCAAACCCCCTCCCAACCGACTCCAGCGTCCTTCCCACCGGGCCCGGCGCCGTCCCGACCGAATCTAGCCCCGCCACCGAAACAAACACCCAACCCCAGCCCACAGAATCGCTCGCAGTAGTCCCCATCGCCCGCAGAGACGGAGTCGAGGCTTCCGAATCTGCCGACTCGGACGCTCCCGCAACCACAACAACCTCCGCTGCCGATGGCACCCTCACCATCGCCACTTCAGAGCCAGACGCTCCCACTGACACCCCTGACACCCCCGACACTCCCGACGCCCCCACAACAACTTCGGTCTCAGATTCCGGGCCGGTCCCCACCCTCGCTCCCAACGGAACCGTCCCCACAAACGAGACCCTCCCAGCAGTGAACGGCACCCTCCCAGGAAACGGAACAGACGGCGGGAACTCGACCGCTTCCGAGACTCGCGCAGTCCTCCGTCGTCGGGATAGGATGGCCAGACTGAGAATTAGATTGCCGCAGACTGATTTGAGCGCTCAGCTGGGTGATGGGACTCAGACTCAAACTGAGACTGACACTCAGACCGAGACTCAGGAAAATGACTTCCAGCTGCCGGAGGGGTTCCAGCTGCCTCCTCTGCTTAGACGGCTGTTGGGGTGGTAATGGGTGATATCGTGATCGGTTAATTAGAGGGATAAAAGTGACGGGAAGAGATGGAGTAGAGTGGAGATGGGAGAGAAAAGAAGGCTGGTTTACTTCTGCTTCAGCGTGAGAGATGATGGTAAATAAAGGGACCAAATAGACATAATAGACGGGAAAAGGGGGGCGTGTCAATAGGTTTCATAATATATAATAAATAGAAAAAAAAAGGGGATAGGAAAAAAAACACGCCATTGTTTTTGCTGTTCTCCAGATGCTCGCAATAAATTAAAAAAACAAATTGACCCCCTCCCAACCCAGCCCGCTTTTCCATGCGCCAGACTTATTTACAATACGGAAAATGTACACTGCTTAAACCTTGACCTCTCGAGGCTCCAAAATAATATTATCAATCAGCCTGACCGCCGGCCCGCCGCTGTGTCCCAGATCCTCGCCCTCCCTCGGCTCCTCAACAGGCAACATCTTGATCGCCCCGCTCAGAATCCCCCCCCTCCCAACCTCAACCTCCTCCAGCTCCTGCATCGTCTCCGGATCGGCAAGCGAGATATAGTCAACCTCAAACTTGACCCTCTCCCCCGGTCTCAACCCGTCTTGCTCAGCCTCGACCCGCCTCAAAACCTCGTCCGCGGCACCCAAGATCTCCCCCCTCGACAATTTTCCTCGTTCCGAATAAGCCACCTCGGCCGCCCTCAAAGCCCTCCACAAAACAGTCGCAACCTTCCTCCTCCTCTCGCCCAGATAAACGTTCCTCGAGCTCAGCGCCAGCCCGTCCTCGGCCCTCACGGTTTTGCCGACAACGACCTCGACGTCCAACAAGAAATCCTTGACCATTTTTTTAATCACAACCGTCTGCTGCACGTCCTTCTGCCCAAAGTAGACCCTCTCCGGCCGGACCGCACCGAAAAGCTTCATGCAGACCGTCGCCACCCCTCTGAAGAAGGTCGGCCTCGTCTTTCCCTCCAGCACCTCGGAAACGGGCGTGATGTTGACAAAGCTGCCCTTGCTGTTCACCTCCTGGCCGGGGAACCCGCCGGGGTACATTTCACCCGTGGAGGGAGCGAAGACGGCGCTGATCCTCCCCAGATTCGATCCGTCGTCCGCCAGCTCCCTGTCTAACTTTGCGAGGAGCTTCGTGTCTTGCTCCCAGGTCTGCGGGTACGAGTCCAGGTCTTCCGACACGCCGAACTGGGCCGGGTTGACGTAGATGGAGACTATCACGTGGTGGTTTTCCTTTGCGGCGGCGCGGATCAGGGATAAGTGGCCGGCGTGGAGGGCGCCCATCGTCGGGACCAGGGCTACGGAGCGGTGGTCGAGGAGGTGGGGCCGTCGGAAGCCGCGGAGGGAGCGGACGGAGCGGAGGATGCGGATTTGGGTGGTGGGGATTTTTTCGAAGCGGGGGGAGGGGGAGGAGGAGGAGGAAGAGCAGGAAGAAGCCATCGTGCGGGATTGGAGGGTGGGTAGGGTCGCGCGCGGGGTTCGTAGAAGGTTGTTGATCGGTGTGGTGATGGTGATGGCGGGGCGGAGGAGGAGGAGGTTTCGGACGCCGACCGTCGGATGCATAATCATAGCGTGATTATGATGTATGTTTGTTGATGAGTTTAAAAAGGGTCAAGAATAAAAGAAAGAAAATAGCGCAACGGCTGGCGCCATTGTCACGGGCATCCTTTTTTTTATATTTTTTTTTACAATAGAAGCATCTCGTGATGGTATCTGCCGCGGAGTTTTGAGGACGGCGGATGCCCTCGACTGCGATGCTCCATTTGTTCAACAAAAGACCCAGTCCCAGCGAATGCTCTCCTGCAGGGGGTCATGGTGGTCAGCAGGGGTTTGAATGCCGGATCGACAGGGGTTGGACTCTACAGAATATCCACTTATTTAGTCGCTTGTGTAGTCTTATTTATGTACCATAGAGAAACATCATCATATTTCCAAATGTCAACTTGAACCATCGCAGGAGACACGGTATATACAAAACTGAGGGACCAATATATTTCACTGTAACGCCGAGCCACTTGTTTGTTTTCATAATCTCAATAAAAGTTATGTTACCACGACGATCCTCATCTGTAACCTCTCCGATCCCTCCGTTTTGCACTACCCATTGATCTCAGGAAAATACAGCCTCGGATTGGCCAGCTTCCCAATCTTGTTGGTTCATTCAGCCCTTTCGAATCATCCTCTCTCGGCAATTTCAACCGCATTTAATGGCCAAAGACGCCCTTGCTACACAGCTGCGGCGCAGACACTATCGAGATGTTGGTTGTGATAGGCCCTTGCTTCCACGAGGGATCTGATGTAAAACATCCAGACGCCCATAGACTTCGGAGACCGAGCCGCAATGATGCACTCCCCGAGGGAATAGCGTGTGATACTCGCCGCTCAACGACATGACAGCTTTTCTGGGGCCCCGGGTCCACGCGGCTCGTTGCTACCGAGTATTAAACCCAGATCCCAGGAATCTTCTCTCTCTTCTCCATGTTTGGAACTCCATTTGCTTGCCCATTCCTCCCGGGGCTCTGGAAATATGGCAGGACTTCCAGATTGTGCCGTAAGTGTCCTTCTCCCTCTAATATTGCCATATCTGGCCCACCGACTGAACCGAACAGGCTACTTGCTTTCTCTCGGCCCTTGCCAACTCAACCTGCGGTGTGTTTGACACGGCCTGCCAGTGCTCGGATGCTGTTCTTGCCAATGCGGCCGGGCTCTGTATCCAGGCTGCATGTACCATCAGAGAGGCCCTTGCAACACAAAACACCACAGCACACCAATGCGGTATCGAACCTCGAGTTGACCGTAGTTTTCTCGCCTCTATTATTACGTTTATCGTGATTGCTGGCGTGGCAGTCTTATTGCGACCTCTCTCAAGAGTCTTAACTCAGGCCAAGTTCGGGTGGGATGATGCTTGCAATCTCCTGGCCGCCGTGACTTGTGGTATCTTTTTTGGATTTACAATATACAGTAAGCTATCAAAACCCAAACTTTCTCTTGGTCTTCTTGAGACTGATTTTTCCTAGTGACCCATCTTGGCCTCGGTCTTGAGATATGGTCAGTCGTTCCTGACAATATCACCGTGATTGTCAGAGGGGGGTTCATACAGTACATTCTGTACTGCGTCTGTCGCTTCCTCACTCGGTGCTCCATCATACTCTTTTACCTCCGCGTCTTCAACTCCACCAAAGCCAGACGTTGGCTCTGGAGTGCCTTTGGTTTTAATGCCTTCCTTCTGGTCCCGTTTATGATCGGCTTGATGTTACAGTGTCGGCCCCTGCAATACTTTTGGACCCGTTGGGACGGGCAGCACAGCGGTACCTGCAGTCATGACGGTGCATACACGCTTGCTTTTGGCATCATCGACGTGGTTGAGGATTTCATGATCATCATTTTGCCCTGCCCCTTCATTATTCGTCTCCAACTCTCATGGCAAAAGAAGTGGCCAGTCGCCATCATGTTTTCTGTCGGGTTGATGTGAGTAGTTCTTTTTTTCTCAACCGCAAAAGTAGGTACTTTGTAATTCTGATACTGACATTCTTCGAGAACCCTGATCATCAGCATTCTTCGAGTTTTAGCGCTCCACGACTTCAACTACTCAGACAATCCAACCTGTTTGTTTTATATCTCTCCTCCCGCTCCCCCGTATGTATGTGCTAATATATCTATCTGGCTTAGTGGACAACGGACCTCTTATTCTCTGGTCCAATCTCGAATTATCCGTTGGTCTCATTTGCGCCTGCATGCCCACACTATACCCGTTGTTTCGATACGTGGTTTCGAAATACCGAAAAGTCACTGGAGGGCAACTGACCGGGTCAAGCGGCACAAAATTCTCCAAATCCGACATCTCGGCCCCGCGTCACACGCCGTTTTACAAAGCCGGTTCTGCTGGGTCTCAGGGAGAGCTTGTATCTCACGGGCCGGGCGCCGTACAAGAAACGACATCGTCATGGCCGAGGAATGCGGAGATTTCGGTGAATTCCTCCATCACTCAGGTGGTGGAATATCGTGACGGAGGAGGAGGAGGATATTTTCAAGGAAGAAATGATATCGAGATGGGTCCGATAAGGTCTGGTAGAGACGAGATCTTCACATCCGGACCTTTGGCTGAGCCACGGCGACACAATACGCAGGTTTGGTCTGGCTGAAATCAAGCCTTTTGCAAGTACGATTTTCAAATTTGACGGTACGTATCGCTTTTGAATCCACTTGACTGGTTTCAGGTCATCAAGCTGACCTTTTAGCCTTTTTTTCGAGATAGTTTTGGCTCTCTTGTCACAACAACAACCCTAACAGATGACTCACGCCGGACTCAACAAGTTATGGAGTTTCCTCACCATACTTGTTTATGGCCGCCACCATTTCGACTATTTGTCCTTCACCAAGTGTTCGTGAGCCACTATCCCACGGGTCTTTGTTTCCCAAGCCCCCGATTTTACCGGCATGTTACTTCAAAAGCAGCTGCTAACTAGCGCACCCCCCAGGGAGCTACGGGACATGATTGTCGCGAATACCTCTTCGCCGAGGATGGCTGAGAATTTCAAACGATCGGCGCATCGACCTTTGACTCAAATACACGTGCTGTTTGTTCGCGCCAACAAGATGCGGGGACTCACTCTCCGGTTGAACACGTCACCTTCTCGACCATATGATCGCGGAGTCTCGGAGGAGGGCTGACCACTGGGGTTACCTCTATTCAGAGCTTATTTCCCGGGTCTAGAACTTCTTCCAAACCATCGCAGTCAGGTCGATTGATCAGACGAGACAAGAGATGATCAGCTACGCCGTAGGATCCCACTAGTCGACATCTACAGCATCCCAGCCTCTAAAGCAAGGCCTTGTGGTGAAATCCCATCCGTCTTTCAGGAGCCTTGGAGGATCCCAACCTAGGTAGGCAGATGTGAATGCCATTGTCAAAGTTACGCTTTGATTGGATAAAGACCTGGACTGCTGTCTCAAATGGAAGAGGGGACTCACCTGAGACTGGAAAACACGCATTGCGTGACATGCAGATGATGGACGGTTATGGCTAATCTTCAAGCCGCCTGAGAATCCAACTATCCCTTCAAGAGTGGGAAGGTGCATGGATTCTGCCCGACTATCGATTCAACTACCGAGTCACTACCATCATTCTACCAACTGCTCTCCGATACCATCCTGCTGCAAAATGTTTGCCGTGGTAACGGGACTTGGGTTTAATCTGAACCTTTCATGTCGTTCACCAAGTTTCCATACATTCCTGAGTAAAGCCAAGATATTTCCCCGCAGCACACCTCGTACTGTTCCAAAATTAACAGTCAAAAATGCCCGAAACTCTGGTTCCTGGTTTGCGTCAGTATTTATCCAAAAATAGGCAAGCCCTCCCCGGGATACTTACCCGGATATATTGGCTAGGCAGTCTCGCTTCTACAATTTTCTACGCCTTCGCTTAATGGCCATCATTATAATCACATCGAATGTTGAACCCCGAATTCTCTCTCGGACATAGCATCACCGAGGGAAGAAGAGAAAATCCTGTGGTGCTACCCATCAACCCTCCATCGGATTTGACGGCAACAGACTGGAACGTACACAGCCAAGACATGTTTCTCGTATTTTTGGATCATCCTCAGAACATAATATGGCTGTCCTGTTATTCCCTCTTTTTCTTCCTTTCTTTCCCCAGGCAAGAATTTTAGTTCTCCAGCCAACCAAACCAACCAACCCTCTTCAACCATGAAACCCCCTTCCCCCCTCGTCGGCCTCCTGCTGGCAACAACGGCAACAGCAAGCATCACCGTCCTCACCGGCGGCAAACCCCTCCCCTACAAACCTCCAACAACTCCTCTCCTCTCTTCGGCATCCGACTTCCTCAGCGCGTCGGCCCCCTTCGAATTCCTCACCAGCGCCAGCACCAAAACCACCCCGCGTCTCCTCCTCTCAACCTACTCGGGCACCCTAGACCCGTCCACATCCTCCACAAACTTCTCAGCCCTCTCCCCGTCCTCCGACTCCTTCATCCGCGGCGCCATCCAAGCATGGGGCGAACACCTGCACCTAGAGATCCGCCCAGAGGAGGTCTGGTTCACGGTTTTGACCCAGCTGAACTTTTACATGCAAACCCACGCCGAGCAGGTCCGCCACCTGTTTGTGTCCCACTCGGGTCAAGAAACAATCTACATTGAAGACTACACCTGGACCAAAGTCCTCTTCCGCTTCCAAGACGCCATCCAGTCCCGCATCCTGACTCCCTGGCTCAAATCCTGGATAATGCCAAACTTTAGCACGACGACGCAAAACGACCTGATGACGGCCAACATCCTGATGATGGGACTCATGAAGTCCTACTTCCGCTACGAGGGCGGGATAATCTGCGGCTTGCCCTCGGTCACGCTTCTGGGCACGAAAAAGGACTGGGTCGACCTGAAGGAGAAGCTGTCCCGGCTGGCCGACTTTGGACCCGAACCGGCGGCCTACAGGTCCCGGCTGGAACCGATTTTCAAACGGTTCGTCTCGACTTTTGACGAACCGGACTCGGAAGAAACCAGACAGTTCTGGAACTCGATCGTCTTCGCCTCCTACGCCGGATACTGCGGTTCTTCCCCCTTGGACGTGAGCGGGTGGATAACGGGTTTCCTGTACTGGGACGACCAGGGTTTGCCCTGGGAGCGACCGAGCAACTCGACGCCGGCGGTGTACACGCTCGACGGGATAAAATACACCAGCCACGACATAACGCGTTTGCCGCTCGGGTACGCGCGCGCGCCGTTTATCATGCGCGACTTTGAGAACCAGGCCGAGTTCCCCGCCTTCGTGGCTGCGGGCAACCTGGGCAAGAAGATAGTCAAGGGGTGGCCGGCGGGTTACGATGGCGCTTTGAAGCGGGTTGGACAACAACAGAAAGCGCTGAAGGAAGAAGAACATGCCACGCTGAGACCGCTGAGCGCTTGGATGCTCTACGGACCGGGGGATCATAATAACAGCAGGACTCAGAGGCCGGGGGACACCGAGTTGGCCAACATTGCCGCGAGGGCGAGGACGAATTTGGTGAGTGCGTGTGCTAAGCCGGGCTTTTGAAATGGTAGGGTGGTTAAGGGATTGACATTTTGTTCAATGTTTTGTTATGTTTTGTTTTGTTTTGTTTACTTTTTGAACCGCAAAAAAAGGGGGCGAGTTGAACTAGTGTCACCTTGGCTCAATCGCATCGAGATAATTATAACTTAGGAAATAGAAAAAAAAAAAGAAAAAAAAGGTCTTTGCTATGGTTTAATCATGTTAATTATTGTTCTTGGGTAATTTGGATTTTTTTTTTTAGTTTTATTTCAGAAGAAACAGAAAGATTCCCAAGTCTGCATCATCCATCCACTGCTGACAATTTCTGGCCCCTGCCCGGAGATGGATGGCAGAGCGAGCGCTTCCTATCTTACACTAACACTTTTTTCCATCGCGCACACGGTGAAAAACAAGATAGCCCCAGCTAACGCCATACCGGGCACGGACTTCCGCCACCACCACCGCAGAGCTTCTTACAATGATTTATTCCATCAACTTCAAAAATACAATTATTTCTCCATCACTTCATTTCATCACTACATTTTTTTTCGCAAGCACAACGAGCCGCGCATATTTTGAACGACGCGAAATAATAAAAATAATCATTTTGTAAAACCACTCCAAAATCCCAATGCGTCGTCGTCAATCATTAATATGGCTCCCAATGTATGTATGCAAATGCACATCCCCGAAAATTCCCAGCGAGAGAATAAAAAAAATCGCTGAAGCAAGTCCCCAATCCCAGAAAATGTTTCTAACAGTGTACAAGAATGCGAAAATATTTTTGTTGCAGTCTCAACCAACAACCCTCATCTTCGTCAACTCATCAAACTCGTTCCGCATCACTCGTTCAAGCCTCGGAAGCCGCCGTTGTCGCTGCCGCTGCCACTGCCGCGGGCGCTGACCCAGTCGCTGACCCAGGCGCCGGGGGCGGGGGCCCTGGTGTCGGTAGATCATCAGCCGCATTGTCGGAAAGCGCCCTCGCAGCCATCATGAAGTGATTCATCGTCGGCACCTTCCTCTGCGGACTCGTCGTCCTGCTCGTCCCCGCAGCCATCGACATGGTCCTTGCCCTCCTGGAACCAGGCCTCTGAATCGTCTTTGACCGCACCCTCGTCTCCTCCAGCGCTGGGCGGGCCTGCTCCTTGGAAATAACCAAGCCCTGGGTAATGGACATGAGCTCTCCGTTCTCGACGCAGCACATGCTGGGCCAAACAACCAGCAGAATCTCATCCGGGTCGACCTCACCCTCCATCATCTCTTCGTCGTCGACACCCGCGTCGCGCAGGTCATCATATCCATTTTGCTGTTGCTGCTGTTCTTGCTGCTGCTGCTGTTGTTCATTGGTGTTCTCCGCAGCCACTCCAACAGCGCTGGTGGTAGGAGTCGCCTCGATGGTTTCGAGTCTGTCGTCAGGGACGGCGGGCGCCTCCTCCAGGTCTTCTGGCGCTTGATGAATTCCGTGGTTGATGTCGACAGCGTCAGCGAACTCGGGAAGATCCAGCACCTGCCAGTCATAGTCGTCGTACGGAGGCCCAAAATATGGCTCGATCTTCATTTGCGCCACCTGGATCTGCATCCACTGCTCGCAAGCGAGCTTGCACGCCGCCTCGAGTCCAGTACAAAACGCCTCATACTGAAGGGCACTGAGGAGATGCTGTACCAACCACGAGACCTCACGAACCACAGTCTTGATGCGGCGAGCGCCTTGCTCCTCCTGCCGCTCGGGCATCATCGCCAACAAGGTTGCGCGCATGTGGGCCTCGCGCGTTGGATCCTCGTCCTCGAGAAGGCGGAGGAACTTGACAATGTTTTCGTCGTCGTCATCGAACAGGTAAACTGGTCGGAAGATGTGTCGGTGCATGGCGCGCGAGAGAACTGCAAGGACGGCGCTGATGCGCATACCCTTGGCAGCCGGCGTGTTGGATTGCGGAAGAGGAATCTGGAGCTGCGTCGCATGCTTGAGGTATGGAGAGTTGCGCAGGTTGTTCCAGCATGAAGGATCCGACAAGATCTGATCGTCGATGTCGGGTCTGAAGGTGCTCTCGACGAGGGTGATGATGGTGGTCCAGATTTTGTCAAGAATCGCCACATATACGTCCTCGCTCTCCGTCTCCATCTCGATCCGCATCTCCTCAAGGTCGGCGAGCTTATCCTCGGTGATGCGGAGGTTCCGCTCCGTCTCGTCTAGCCGAACCTGAAGGCCCTGGCCGTGCGCTTCGGCCTTTTCGGCTCTCACACTCTCGGAAGTGAGCTTGGTGTGAAGCTCCTCAATCTCACCGTTCTTCTCCTCCACAGTCTGTTGCAAGGAGGCGATCTGCTCCTCGGCGATCCGAAGAGACTCCTCCAGGCTCTCGATTTGGAGGTTCTTCTGTTCAAGGGTTGCCTTGAGCTCAGAAATCTCCTTGGTGGCAGCTGCCAATTCCTCCTCGAGCTTCTTCTTTAGCGCCTCCAACGTCGCGACCCTCTCCCCGAGCTGAGCAATCTCGGCTTCGTTGTCGGCCTTTGCCTTCTCGAGCCCCGCCTTGTCGGCCTCGAGACCCGTCTTGGCCACGGTTAGCTGCGCGATCTCGGCGGCTGCTTTCGTGGCGGCAGCGGCGGCGGCCTCCTCGTTGTTCTTCTTCTCCTTCTCCAGAATCGACTTGGTAGCTGCGAGGTCAGCGATCCTCATCTCCTTGCCCTCCTTCATGCTGGAGAACTCTCTCTCCTTGGTTTCCTTCAAGATGCGAAACTCTCTGGCGGATTTCTCGGCAGACTCGGCGGCGACCCTCATCTGCTCGTCAAATTCCCTCCGCACATCGTCAAGGTCAGCCTCCAACATTGTCCGGTTGACTGTGAGCTGCATGATCTCCTGGATCTTTTCCTGCAAAAGGACCTCCATATCCCTCTTCTCCTTGTCGAGCACGGCCTTTTGGTCCTCGAGTTCATTTCGGAACTTGCGGTACTCCTCCAATACGACCTGGTGCGAGCTGGAGAGTTTGTTGTTTTGCTCCTTGACGTAGAGGAACTCGCTGAAGACGTCTGCTACGAGCTTGTAGTTTGGATCCGAAGTGAGGTCGCGGATGGCGCGAACCAGACCGTCCACCGCCTGAGCGGGGTCGGCATCGGGATTGGGATTCATGCCTGCTTGCGATGATGGTGGTGGTGGTGCTGTTGTTGATGGGGTTGACGGTCTGGAGCCGTATGGAGGGTATTTGGCGGTATAAGAACCGGAAGCGCCGCGTCGGGAAGCCAGCTTGACGGATGTTTGGGGTGGATCTCGGGGAATATTTGGTGGAGACACAAAAAAGAGGGGTGGCGATGCAGCTGATGGAGTCTCACGAGTCTGTCGTCTTCTGATTTACTTGATACGCAAAATATTAATGGGATATGGAAACAGCACCAACTGAAAAAGTGGAATTGAAAAATTTGGGATTCGGAATACATATAAAGAAAAGGGATTTCTCAAAAATTCGGAAGCGCCGATTGGGGGGGAGGGAAGGGTTGGGATGCAAAAAATGGAGCCCAACGGCCAATTGCAGCACCTTTTGCCCATTTGCGCTTTCCCCGGTGAAGACCCAGCACGTCCAGGGGACCCATCACCGCTGTTTGACGTGGCAGCATCCATCGCCAAACGCTTCACTGACTGGGGCCATCCACTCCATCTTGGCGGTGATTGGACCCGCTCCCCTGCCTCCTGTCCAACCACCCCGCGTGCCCGCCACTGCATGTCGGATGCTGCAGAAAAGGTTTCAGTCTTCTCCGACATTGGCCAAGACTTGGGCTCCACGCATGATGCCCAAGAGATGCACACTCACACATGGCACCACTGGCATTTCTCAATTTGTACTTGGAATTGGACCACGCCGTCCAGTCGTTCTCATAACCGTCTAAGGAACTCGGGTTCAACAGCCTCATCTTGGCTGTTTGTGGTGAAGCATGTGTGAATGGGGTCCGGCGGCGGTTGGAGGAGGTCGGGAACATCCACAACCGACAGGGGGAAGAGCTGCTGATCACTCTTGGCATGCAAAATCGGAGGAGGAAATCAATTGACCAATCACAACATCAATTGTTGGCTCTTGGACCGACAGGAGACGAACAATTTTCTCCATGAGGCCATTCGCACATCTCCAACCTGGCTGCCCAGTGAAAGCACTTCCACTCATTCCCCTCCCCCACAACAAACACCATCAATATGAAACCCCATCTGAATACCACCAGTACCTACATAAGCTCCCGTCGGCCCATCTCTTCCGATCAGGGGCCTAGATCGCGAGGAACCGGTTCCTAGATTCACAGAACCTCCTCCTCTCTTGGCAGCGCCTAAAGAGAGGAGAACCTTTACACCCTCTGCGGCAGTTGACACATGGTGGTGTGCATCTCCCCTTGATTCGTGCAACAAGATAATTGCCGCCGGTTCACCTCTTTCCAAATCATAACCCCGACTCCCAGCTCTCCGAACGACATGACGGCTAAAAGCTATGCGGTTCGGCACTCGAAATTGAGGGCTCCCCTCCTCCCTCGATTATTAACCACAACTGATACAAAATGGCAAGAAAATCACAAGCAAATGCCCAGTCGAGTTTCAAACTTCCTCCACAGCAGATTGCCATTGAGTTTCGCCCACCATGCTCTCCCCACTCTTCTTCGCGTGCCTGGCAGGCCTCGCCTCGCAAACCCTCGCGGCAGACTGTACGCGAGCAAGCCTCAAAGAAGGCACAGCCGAGTATCTCGAAGCCCTCACCGTCGGTGCTTCAACCTTCTCCGCCCTCTCCACCTCCAAGGTTCACTACCAAGAAAACGACGTCGAGCTCGACATCGCCAAGGGCGTTCTCTCCAAGCCCATAAAAATCGACTTCAACCTAAGCATCTACGATACCACCCTCTGCGCCTCGTACTCGGAAATCGTAGCAACAACGGGCCACCCCTACGTCATCGGCACCCGTCTCGAATTCACCGGCGCCCCGCAAAAGATTACAAAAATCGAATCTGTAGTCCTCGACCAGGGAGACTGGCTATTCAACGCCACGGGATCTCTGGTCTACAACCAAAGGGAAGCAGCCACGAACGGATGGGCATCTATCCCCGTCGAGAAGAGGGACACCAGGGAAGTGATCAAGGCCGCCGGCGACGCATATGTTGACGCCTGGAGCGATGCGACCGTCAAGCCTCCGTTTGCGACTAGTTGCGCCAGACTGGAAGGAGGGTTTTACATCACGAGCAATTGCTTGTTGACTTTCCCGCCGCCGTTTAATATCACGACGAGGACGTACACGATTGATGAGGAGCTGGGTGCTATTGATATTTTCCATAATTTCCCATTTTTGGATGCCAGTTTGCCGAGGAACCCGGGAACGCAGACGAATAATTTGATTAGGGTTGATGCTGGGAAGATTAGGTATATCCACGAGAATACTGTCTGTCAGGCTAAAAACTGTGGGAGATGAGGAGGGAGAAGGGCGGAAAGGGGGACTGTTCGTTGAGATAGGCTTGACCGGATATGTGGTTGTCTTCAGTGGGTCAGACTTTCGAATATTTCCCAATATCACCTTGACGTTTCTCTTGACCAAAATCCTTGGGGCGAACAACTCCTGCGGCTCTTTATCACGTTGAGCCATCTCAACCGACATCCGAGTACCCGGTCGTCGAGGCTCCAGGCCGTATCTGGTGTTCATATTCAACAAATGAGAACTGGTATTCATCATTTCTCTCCCAACTGCCTCTTATCACAACAATTTAATTCCCAACAGATTTTTCACTTTTGTGATGCACCAAATTTGCTCAGAGTGATGGCAGTGGCGCCCTGAGCCTGACAGTGGCGCTCAGGGAGCCACTCCTTGTAAAGCCCTATCAGCCTACAAATATGTCCACAATATCTTCCCTACTTATTTGTCCTCACGCGATCAATATTCTTTTGCTTGACAGACAGGTTACGATACGCTTATTGAGCTTCACCCCTTTTGCTGTACGACGCTGGCTGGACCAATATCAGCAGAAACCATGTCCCTTTCTTTGCCGGCTGCAGAATCCTCCTCCTCCTCCTCCTCCTCCTCCTTAGACGTCGACGACCCGTCCTCCCCGCCCGAGCCACCCAAACACACCGCTCCATGGATCTGGTCTGCTCCCAGTCATCAATACCCAGTTTCGTATGCTTTACCTTGTAGTTTATCTTTTACTCCTGACCTGTGGCTCCTATATCATCCGCATTTTATGAAACAGACCCCCAAAAGGCAATTTCTAATTTCAATATACTAACAACCCCAAAAGCATCTACACAGGCCCGGCCTCTTCTTTCATAAAAGAGACTTACACCCCCTTTTACGGCCCGACTCCTCACCCGCCTGCATCATTGAACTCCCACCGGCACCCGGGCCGCTTCAAACTCCCTTTCTCAAACTCTATTCTTCCCCCCCTATTACGAAGCACCAAACCCCTCGGCGCCGGCACTCTCCGCCTTCCCGCCCGGCGCCACCAGTACCCTCCATCTCCTCCGCCTCCTCCGCCACCACCTACAGCTAATTCAAATTCAAATTCAAGTTCCGACTCTCAACGTCCGAGTCATGATTCCCGAAAAATCTACCTCGATCTCGAAGTAGTAGAGATCAAAAACGTCATTCACTGCCCGGGCGCGGGGTGTAACATCCTGGCTGACGTGGGGGATGATGTGACTGTTTATTTGAGCTGTCGGTCTGCTTTTTCTGGGAATGGTGGTGGTGGAGACACTGTAGTATCTGAGGAGGAGGAAGAAGAAGAAGAAGAAGAAGAAGAAGAAGAAGAAGAAGAAGAAGAAGAAGAAGAAGAAGAAGAAGAAGAAGAAGAAGAAGAAGAAGAAAAAGAAGAAGAAGAAAAAGAAGAAGAATGGAATGCCCGTTCTGAGGAGGGGGAGTATCTGGTTAAATTGAGGAAGTGGATTAGGAAGAAGGAGTGGGAACGGGAGGAAGGGAAGGAGGAAGAAGAGGAGGAGGAGGATGGGTGGGATTAGGTGGTGGGAGTTTTAGTTGAATAAGCAAGAAACTGTGAGGATCTGGATACTTTGCAGATTGTCGTTTTCCCGCGGCCGACCTGATTCAGTAGTTTTTTGAAGCCATAACCGACAGCCTCGAGATCTGTGTGATTCCGCTCAATTCCAAGTAAGCCGTTTCCAACGCCACGAAGCGCCCATCTATCACAGCATTTCGCGTCTTCTTTTCCATGACGCAGGGTACACACTGCGGCTTGGTGGCTGGCAAGATTAATAAGCATATAATTGTGAGGATAGAAAGATGGCTCGGTAGCTGGATGGATATCTTGGATTAGAATTAATGGCGGAATGTTTCAATAGGTAGCAGACGAATCAGTAATGAACAGAAGTTTAAAGAGCAATCGAGATCAGCTGCTAAACCCTTCCCCGAAATGGCAATCCATGATACTCCCGGCCGTTAATCTCCACATCCGTGCTTGTATGTGCTGCTCCCATTTTCTCTGCTCTTCAATGAGCTCCGCCTCCGGGTGTAGTTCCCCAATGTGATGTCATGTCCCCGAGAAAGCCTCCGATATCACGTTACTTGGAATGTCCCACTCCAGCTCACTCATCCTTCGGACATCCATGAATTTCACTCACCATCCGACGCATAAACTCCAAATTATGCTGAGCGCGCTTCCGCAGCGAGTCAAGGCCCTTGAAAATCTCCTGTTCCTGCTTGGACCACTCGACCTCGAAGTCACTATAATGAGCCCTGAGAGTCCATTCGAATTGCAGCGGATTTTCATCCCGTCTTTTGCAGGTCTTGGGCTCATATACCAAAGAAACACAGGAATTGCAGCGGAAAAGATGGGATGATTCTGTTCATTCCTTCCTTTTTTCCCCCAGAAAAACCGCCAGTCCGAGTGCCACAGTTAAGCAAAGTCCCGGTACAGCTATTCACCGACTTCTCATTTTTCTATTGTTGTTTTGGCCCATCCGTCACGACACGAGATGAAATTATATAATGTAGTCATGAAAATATTTATTCGAAGCTGTGGACGTTGAGCATGAGCTTTTTGTTCATCTCATGCATAGCTTCACCCAGTTTATTTTGAAGTCGAATGTGGAGATTGGCGGAGCAATACTCCTCTCTTGGCAAGCCACAAAAACGCCATCAATAATCAGCAACACTAATTAGTGCCGGACATGACACCATCTGACGAGAACATTTAAAATTGAGCAATCTTTCTCCCAACCGCCCCCCAAACTCGGGACTTGTCTTTTTCAAAATCAACAAAATTCGTTGGAATCCACCAAGAGTGCCTCGAAAATCCACCGCCGAGACTACGGGCCGTTTACAAAGGGGAACAAAACTCCACCGATGGTAAGTTGTGGTGGATCAGTAGCGCACGGCTGCCTGTCTGGTGCATCCTTCCAAGATGACGCTATTTTCAAATGACTCCCGGGAGTCAAAGAGGTTGAAAAAGTTTAAAACCTTGCTGAGATGGTCCAAGATATCCAAGATGAGACCCTGCATCTGCTGCATCTGCTGCATCTGCTGCATCTGCTGCATCTGCCAAGAAAGCATGGTTGCACAGATGCCGTGACCGATTTACGGATTGCGGGGCAATTTGGGGTTCCCCGCGTCAGCCAACGAACCAGAGGTCAATGCCATCGCAGCTGCAGTGGGCAAGGGTTCCATGCAATACAGCACGCACAGCTAGCAGCAGGAGAGCGCTAACGACGGAATGCTCCCGATTTGGGCAATTGCCTTTGGAATTCCCTGTCGCAGCGTGGGAATGAGGTTCGCGCCAGAGGCACCAGACGCACATGATCCCGAGTCCGCCAAGGTTATAAACAATACACTCTGCGCGCCATTTTGATTTTCTTGTTTTCTCAGTCTTCTCTTGTTATCTACCCCGTCTCACACAATCAAGATGGGTCTCCGGTTCTGGAAGAAAAAGCCATCTCAGCGCACAAATACCGTGGTCGCCGAGAAGAACATCCCAGATTCCCCTCACGAGACAACCTTTTCGCCATCAGCAGAGAAGACACGCCCACACCCGTCTGCCCGAGGAGTCCCGATCCGACCGGACGTCAATCCGGCGTACTCGGCGTACTCCGCTCCGGCAGACCCCACATGGGCCGACTCGTTGACGCCAAAGTATTTGCCGCCTGCTGCTCTCGAGGCCAAATTGAAGGAAGAGGGCATCACCGACCCAGATGAGATTGCGCGACGAAGGGCCGAGGAAGCACGAAAAAAGGCCGAGCAGGATGAGCAAGAGAGAATGGACTTTATGCAGATGATGTGATCTTGGATATACTCGCCAAGACGAAGCAATTCCCAGTCCGCAACCGGACGTACCTGCAGCAATGCGGGTCTCTTTCCCTCTCCCTGTGGAGCCGCGGGGTTGTTCACATTAAAGTTTTCTCCCGGACGTCTCCATTCAATCTCCCGTCCTCACAACACCCTCAACTGTTTGCCGCTTTCCCGTCCAGAAGAACATAGCACCAACATCTACACAAGCGCCAGCCCCAAAATCCAACCGTTCGCTCTTCAAACCACCCATTGTCACCATGACCGAGCAGGACGCCCCAATCTACACTTCCAAGGAGAAGCTTTGGCTTGAAGTCAACTGGGGCGGCGAGTTCAAATTCCTGGCTGCTTACGGACTCTCGATTCACAAGGATGAGGACCGGGAAGAGGGCAGGCGCATCGCCCGGGCCATGATTGCTCGGGACGAGGAGGGAGGAGAGAAGTGAACCAGGTCCTATAAGGTTTAAACCTTTTGGCACATCTGAGGGAGACATGCGTGTTGGGCGGTTTTCGATTTGAAGGAGACCGAAACAATGTTCGGACGGAGAAGGAAAACGACGATACTACCATTTCCCACGCGCCAGGATACCCAATCTCACTCACATTAAACGACGGCATCCACTCTTTTTTCGCTGCACAAATTCAATAGCAAACTTCCCTTATACCCGAATCAAGGAGGAAACATAGCGCCGACTCAGATTCCCTTGAATAATAATATGCTCACTTTCACACCAATACGTGCCCTGTCCCATCCGTGAAAAATATGTGCTTGGTGTTTCTGAAAAGCGCACTCTTGCATGCACTACTAGATCGGAGATGTCTATCTATTGACTACAGGGTTGTTTCCAGTTTCCGACAAAATGTAAAACTAGTATCTCAGGTCCCATACCGGCTTGATATCCTCACTTCTTCTCATGCTCCTACTGCTCTTTCTCTCATTCGTCTTTCTCTTCTTGTCCTTATGATCCCTCTTATATCTCTAACCACCCGAGCTTTTGGATCCAGACTTTCCCCCTCTGGGCGGATTCCCATACCTCCTGTGCCAACTCCTGGCGGCCGCCGCGGCCATAAACGCCCGATTATCGTGCTCCTCCTGTTCACGTCGCTCCCGGGCGGCCTGTTCACGGGCAGCCGTCTCACGGGCAATGCGTTGATCGTGAGCGTCCGAAAACGCCCTCTCGGCAGCCTCCTCGGCCTCGCGTTTCACCCGGGCCGCCTCGGCGGCGGCCAAATCGGCAGCAGCCCTGTCGGTGGCAGCCCTCTCAGCGGCAACCCTCTCCCTATCCGCCCGCTGCCTCTCCTCCTGCTCTCTCGCCTGCACCCTCTTAACCTCGGCGGCCTCCAGCAGCGCTCTAAAGTTTCTGACTTCTTCTGTTTCCCTGGCCAGCCTCTCGGCCGCCAGCCGTTCTCTCAGCTCTCTGGCGGACCTGAGCCTGCGCTCCCTGTCCTCGTCCGTGCGAGGAGGAGGGAGATGAGAAGCGCCGGCGGCCCGTTTGGCCTCGGCCTCCCTCCGGCGCTTCTCGTTCAGCTCCTCGACGTACCGCCTAATCTTTGCCTGGTACTCGGCCCTGGCCGCTTCCGCTCTTCTCTTCGTCTCGTCGCGATCTAGGGTCCTCTGCGCGTTGGCTGCCGCTTCGTCGGCCAGCCTCTGCCGCCGTCTGGCTTCGGCCTCGGTTATGGCGTCCTCCCTGCGCTGCGATTCGTTTTCTTCCTCGAGGAGCTCTTCCTTGGTCTTTGCCCTCTCGGGCTCCCTCCTGTTGTCAGCGCCGCCGCCAACCTCGGCCTCGTCCGCCCTGTCCCTCTCCCTCTGCTCTCTGGCCGCGGTCCATTGTTCCTTGCCCGCGGCTGCCAGCTGCTCCATGTGCGCGCGGATCTGGGCATCGCGGGCTCTGCGGCGGTCCATGTGACGCTGTCTCTTGGCTTCGTCCTGGGCTGGGTCGCGCTCTTGCGTCCAGACCGGATCGTAAGGGATGGGCCGGTAAAACGCCTTGTGGTTGTCGTCCTGGTCCATTGTGGGAGGTTTGAGGGAGCTGGAATATAAGGGAGGAGATGGAAGTAAGATGGGTCGAGGGTATTGTGACTAAGGATGATGGTGCTAATGGTTTTGACTGGATTTTCGGCAAGAGATGAGAGATGAGGCGCGAGAGGAAATTGGACGTTATCGTTTAATTCGAGAGTTGGAAAATGGGGACTCGGATGTTCGAAAACGGCTTATACAATGGGGATTTGGGGATGTGAGTACAAAGGAATGTGAGGTATGTGGTAAGGGAAGAGAAAAAAAAACGTGTGGGATAACAAAAGGGAGGGACGAGTCGCTCTTTGTTGGCCGACTACATGTACATGCTTCCGGGAAGTGGAACTGGGGTCTAGACTCGGATAAGTCATTCATTCATCGCTGTAGCGTTGCAGCGAAACGAGGTTAGCTATCATAAGGGCTACAGTAGCTAGGTGATAGGGTTGCGGCCAGAGGTGCTAATCACTATGAAAACAAAGCAGCAGAGAGCCCATGCAGAGCCTGAGGCTCAAGAATATGCAATAGTTCCAGTTGGCAGCAGGCAAAGTATCACACACGACAAAAGCCATGCTACCTGTCCTGAAATCCACCGTAATTAGTGAGGGCTGCTGCATCAAAAATGCCCGGCCCTCTGCAGAAAAACCGACAGAACCTCGAAATTCCCAAGGTACGAGTCCCGTTCTCTGACGGCTTCCTTTGTAAAATAGACAAGCCGCGACGAATACGGCAACCAAGTTCAAGACAACAATCGCCGAGAGCACATAATCCGTTTGGAATTGCTTACCTCCAAGCATGGACCTAATCACTACATAATTGATATGTAAGCAGCAGGATCCAAATTTGAATTACTTGCCCGCATGCACCTACGTGCTATTCTTCTTTTTTATTTTTATTTTTATTATTATTTACAATTGCCACGGGTCATATCCCGCCCCGCAAATGGAAACTCAATTAATTCCCAGCATATGATGGTACGCGCGATCAGGCTCGACGGGGTAATAGAATTCCTCCTGGTATTTACGCAAACTATGAAGTCGAAAATGAACCGTTTCATTTTCATTTCATTCGTGATGTACTGCACAGGTATGTTTCTCCTTGCCTTGACCCATTCGTCATGTTCCAAGGTTCTCATTCCACTTTAAAGAAAACCACTCAGCCACTGTACTCAACCTTGACATCCTTTTCCGTCTCATTGTTGCCGACCTGCAGCGTAAACTTTGGCTGACCCCCAAACCGCATCGCCAGTTTCAGGCCGGTGTGCTTCCTCCACCCGGTGCCGCTGTAGGACCCGGTGCCCTCGGTCCCGTTCCCGGCAACGGCCTCCCACTCGTCGAACGGCTTGTCCCAGTCGCACTCGATCTTGCACAGCTCCAGCACGCTCTTGTCCCGCCGAATCGGGGGGGGAACAACAACACCCTCTGACTCGGACTGGCTGTACAAAATCGTAAACTGACATTTCTTGCCCAACGTCTTGGCAGTCGCGAACCGAATGAACTCGAACAGAACCGGCTCCTTCTTGCCGACCTCGTCCCCCTGAAAGAGGTACCACCTCATGCGCGGGGCGGAACGTTGGCCCTCGGGGGTGATGACGACGCCGTCGAGCTCGGAATCAAAGTCTGGGAGGTTGTCGACGTACTCGTTGTACTCGATGCCGTAGCTGTATCGGGACTTGCGCGCGATGACTTCTGGAATCCGCGAGATGCTGGCTTGCTGTTCCCCGGAGAGGTTGGGATCGTTGGACATGGTGTCGTGGAGGAGCCGGATGACGGCCCCGTGCGCTACTGCCGACCATGTGTTCTTGGGCCGCAGCACCGTGTTATCGAACTGCATGCAGAGCTGGTTGTAAATGTACTGCGAACTGCCGAATCCGCCCACCAAGAGGATTTGCTTTTTTTTGGGGGGCGGGGCGTGAGTTGTGTCAGTGCTGCTATCATCATCATATGTAACTAGGAGAAACTGGGGCGGCGATTGGGTATCTAAATACAAACCTTGGGCTTGCTTCCTGTCACTTTTTCCACTCCCTTGCGCTGGTCGCTGATCAACACCCGGATGCCGGTAAATGACTGATCAAAGAAACCTTCCATGCGCTCCCTGTCCATTTGAAAGCACGTAAGCACTCGACATTATGATCTGCTAGAAAGCTAAAAAAAAAAAAAAAAAAAAAAAAAGAAAAAGAAAAAAAAAGACAGAAATACGCACCGGCTTATTTCAATGTCCCCTCGGCGTTTCAGCCTGTCTATGGTTCCTATCGCTCTCATGGGCGGCGTGAGTATAAACTTTGGTGAATTTAGTTCTCCTGTGAAGTTCCTTTTCAGGCCCAGTTCCCACTGCTGCGTAAAGAACGAATTGTGCTCTTCAATTCTGAGCGAGTCGAGCCTGATCCTTGTGGACCACTGGAGATGCTCCGTGAATGCTTCGTCGACCTTGTACGCTCCAGCAAGTTTTCCTAGTGCAACTTGTCAGTATGTATACTGATTGTGTGCGACAGCAGGTGCTTCTGCCATTCTTCTTACCATCTCCCTGAATGCATTCTTTGATCCGGAACGGGGTCAGCGATTCAACTGTGTAGCTGATGACATCCTAGTGATTACACGTCACGGTTAGGTGCCGAACTCGTTAGGGAAGTAGCAGTAGTCGGGGCTCAATCCAAAGTGTACGTACAACAGTGCCGCCCCCTGCGTCACAGATGACAAAAGACTCTCCGGGCTGTAGATGTTACCGTGGTTAGCCATGAAAAAGATCCCATCGGAAGGAGAAGTGCATGAGAGGGAAAAGAAACCTACCTTGATCTCATTCATGCGGTCCTGGAAAATTGACAAGGCCGCAGCTTCCGGCTCTTGTACCAGGTCGAGCGTGGTAGGCCCAATGTCTCGCTCTTCTGTTATTTTGGAAAGCTTAGCGGCCTCCCTCATGGCTTGCACTGCGTCGGGAGGCCATATGGCGGGCACTGTGATTGCGACCCTGAAAGGCACCGTGTCGATATCCAGCTTGCCGGCCAGATGTTTAACTGTGTGGCCCCAAAGCTTCTCGAGGTAGATGGAAACCACCTTGACCGGGCTGAGGCGGCGTGCGTCAATCTGTCTTCGAGCATCCAAGCGGTGAGAAGAATTCCGAATTTCGTCGGGCTTGATATCGGCGTCTTTGAGCAACAGCAGCTTGAACCACTTGATCGGCTTCATGTCCGGCGTGACTTCGTGACCCCATTTCCCGGAAGCTAGGTCAAGAAGGGTTGGGACTTGGACTTCCCCGCCGCTCGAATGGTACTGCGCTGGCCATTCTGCAATGTGATGTATCTCCTTCGGATCTGCCGAATCCGCCCACGATACGCCGCAGAATCTTTTCGTTTGTGCGTCAGCCAGTCAGTTTTGGGGGAGAAGGCGATGGAGCTTGTCTTCATTGGCATGAAGGCAACTTTCTGGGGCACTCACGTGGTTCCAAAGTCGATGCCGATGGCCACGAACCGCTGGCAACCAACACCAACAGGTTCTGTATCCATGACGGAGGAATGCAGGTTGGAAGCAAACGATTGTCGAAATAGTGGCAATGCTGAGTAGATAGGTATTATGTCTGTTGGTTGTGGAGTGAATTGGTTTTGAGACCTGCAGTAGTTCCGAGTCGGGTTGGCCTGAGGGCCACAAGTACATGTATTGGAGGCCAGAGATGCGCTCCCTGAAAGAACAGCAGCAAGAGACCCCCCGGCTCAGCTCCTGGACTTTGAGGAGGGTGTATATTTCGGACCCCGGCTGTGCTTGAGCGGGCGCTTCATGGCGCCATCTTGGCGAACTGGATCGGCATCAGGCTGGGATAATCACACCCCACCTCCTCTTCAGCTTTCACGGTGTTGCCTGTTCCTTTTTTTCTTTTTTTAGACCAGGGAGGTGCCGTATCCCGAAAATAAAAACTCAAGACATGCCCTCCAGTCTTCTCACTTCCAAGTTTCTATCGATCACCCATTTATCAATTACCTACGTATCTACGCTTCCATCGATACGATACCTATTTGCCATCATGTCAAACAACGGCGTTATTGTCATTCTCGGGGTGACGGGAGCCGGTAAAAGCTTCTTCATCAACAAGCTCAAGGATGCAGGCGCGGATACGGCCCCGGTTGCCGTGGTGGCAGAAGGCCACACCCTCAAATCAGGTTGGCGTCCAAAGACAGCGTCTGAGATCAACGTCTGGGGTATTTTGCTGACTGGGGCAGAGACAAAACGTTGCGAGGCTGTTCAAATCGTCCTCGACGACGAAACCGAAGACGACGCTCGAAGCATCACGGTCATTGATACCCCTGGTTTCGATGATACCAACCGGACCGATGCCGACGTGCTCAAGGAGATCACCGAAAAGCTAGCCACTCTGCACGCCTCGGGCTACCCGCTCAAGGGCGTTCTCTACTTCCACAAGATCACCGAGAATCGGATGACGGGGTCCTCGAAGCGATACCTGAACATCCTCGAAAAGTTGGTTGGGGAAAATGCAATGAAGAACGTCATCATGGTGACGACCATGTGGTATCTGCTGATGCCTCACGGGGATGTTGGACGAGGGGACGGTCTTAGACGCGAACAAGAGCTCACCGACGAGTTCTGGCGGCCCCTGATTGATCGAGGAGCTTGGGTGGCCCGCTTCGAGGGCACTCACGAGAGCGCCATGCAAATCGTCTCTCAGCTGGCCAGCAAGCAGCCTGTGGTTCTTGACCACCAGCGGCAGATTGTGGAAGACGAGCTCGATCTCAAGGGGACGGGCGCAGGCAAAAGCCTCGAGGAGGAGCTGGAGGCCAACAAAGTTACCTACCTGGCTCGGCTTGCTGCTTTGGAACAGGAGCTGAAACATGCAACGGACAAGGACCTGGCCAAGAAAACAGAAAGGGAAATTGACCAGGTGCGCAGCCTGCTCAAGAGAGTCGAACAGGCGCTGGACACGCTCAAGAGCCGGCCTGGTCCGGGCATCAAGGAAAAGGTTGCTAAACTCATGAGTGGAGATAACGGGGCGCGGGCTATCACGGCAACTCTGTTGTCGACATTGATCCATGTCACTTTATACATTGTTAACCTGGTATCGGGATGAACTTGTTTCACATAATATTTATATATATAGAATTCACATTGGCTTGCTTTTCATTTCCTCGCAATTCCCCCCGCAGATGCTTCGAGGCGCTGGCTGAGTGGGAGGGCTGGAGCCGCCCGTAAAAGAGAGACATCCTGGCACGCCGCCTGAGCATGGCTGGAGCAATGGCTGGAGCCGCCCGTAAAAGAGAGACATCCTGGCACGCCGCCTGAGCATGGCTGGAGCAATGGCTGGAGCCGCCCGTAAAAGAGAGACACCCTGGCACGCCGCCTGAGCATGGCTGGAGCAATGGCTGGAGCCGCCCGTAAAAGAGAGACATCCTGGCATGCTGCCTGAACATGGCTGGGGCACGGCTGGAGCATGGCTTGCAGCCTCAGGCTTACCCCTATGCTAATTTGAGACATTTCTTCCCGACTTAGGGTGTCGGAATATTAACATGATTCGTCAAGGCTGATGTTCGGCGCCGAGGCTCAAACAATAGACTGTCCATGAGGCGCAGCCGAGCCGCCAAGAGCGAATCAACAAACTCGACTGCAATGGGTGTAGGTGTAGATATGCGCCGTGTCGGCCCGGGGTTTGAGGAACTAGCCTGCATGATGCAGGCTCTGCTCAGTCGGGCGGATAGGGTCGGAGGAGAAATGGAACGACGTGTGGGGGTGGACTGACACTCCGTCCAGTCTTCCATTCGTCTGCTGCCTGGAAGCTTTTCTCTTTTTTTTTCCCCATGATATCCGCTGAATTTCTTTGGCGGTTGTCTTGCTCCATTTTCTGTACTTCCGACACTTATTCGCCCGTAATCCCTTTTCAAAACCCATGTTCATGGCGGCGGCCGCCCCAGATCAGGTCAAGGGACTTGCGGATCAGGATTACGGCCTGTCTGTGACCCGCTGGAAACAACCTCCCCTCGTCTCCAATTCGAGTTCAAGTTATCAAGGACCCGAAAGCCCCCGCACTACATACCGAGGGAAAAGAATAGCGAAACCTCCTCCTCCCTCCCACTCGCCCAACAGTGACCCACCGTCGACGCTCTTCCGTAATCAGCATTCACGGCGGTCCCAGTCGCGAGACCTGAGATCGATAGCAAGCACACCGGCATCTCCATCGTCGTCAGGCACGCGCAGCCTGAAAAGCGAATTTGGGAAGAGCCTGAGGTTCAAGTTTCCCAACTTTAGCAAGAAGCCTACGATGATAATGTTTTCAAGACACGGTGGAGGTAGTGTCACGCCCGACTTGTCCAGGCAGCGTCGCGACATACACGGAAACTTGGTCCCCCCGACAGCAACCTCAAATCCACCGACAGTCAGGAACTTGACAACCAATGGCGGCAGCGTCCAGAGGCATTCAATCGAATACGAGCCCCAGAGGCCTCAAGATGACGCCAGACAGCCGAACATGGACACACACGCGCCGCGAGCAAAGGAAGAGTTGCTGTTGCCGTCCCAACGCAAGATATCCAAACTGGAAGCAGCCCTCCAAAAAGCAACGCAGAAGTGTGACGACCTGGACGCCGAACTCCGCGCAAAGGACGAGAGAATAGAGCGACTAAGAGTCCAACTGAACGAGGAAGGCAAAAAGGCACACCGGCCGCCGGCCAGCCTGTCCGCCCTGCAGGTTCCCGAGGCCGAAATCGGGAACATGTGGGCGTCCCTCTCCTGGAAGGTGCACAATTTTGTTCTCGTCCACCTGAAGAAACTCGACAAGGCGGAAATCCAGGGCTGGGAAGCCACTGGCCCTCAAGGGCTTGGACTGGAGCAAGTGTCTCCAAACTGCAAGCAGCTCGCGCTGGACAAGAGAGCGCGTCTCTGGTTCGTCGAAGCAGCCATTTGGAACGTTCTGGACGCCAGGGTTTTTGATCACAGGAACGCCTGCTGGGCTGGAAAGTACAGAAAGAACCTGGAGGGGCTCAGTACGTACCTACTTACTACCCGAAACAAACACCAGTCCTTTTTTTTTTTTTTTTCTTTCTTTTTTTCTCAAGTCGTTACTAACCAAGCCCCGCAGATATGTCTTTGCGTTCGGACGTCATGCCTGATGTGCAGCAGCAGGACGCAGAAACCCAAGAGAATCAAAAACGAAAGTTTCATCGGTGGAAGGCAGTGACCACGGACCTCTTACACTCGCTCGATCCGCAGGCCAAGGACTCCGGCGTGGGAAAACTGATAAGATCCGAAGTAGCATCGGCCTTGGAACTTCTCCTCGAGTCATTTGCAGGTCGTTCGCGGCCCAAGGAGGCCGTCCTGCTGCTGGATGGCATTGTTTCTGACGCCATCGCTCTGGACCACGTGTTCAACGGACAGCAGGGCTGTTACCAAGCTATCTATCCCGGACTGAGGCATGGTGTTGACTTGACCCTGGGCATGGATGCGGTCGAGGGGTGCTCGTTGGAAGCAACGGTTCAGTTCGTCATCAGGCCTGGTCTTTGGCGGTGCGGTGTTGGTTCAGAAAGGTATAACCAGTTCACCGCTTTGAGCCCTGCCCTCGTGTGGACCTCATGATGGCTGGTTTCTGGTTTATGTATCTGTTGTATTCATCTTCTTGTTGAAGAAAGTTCCCAGCCGCATGAATACCTAACTCTTTCGTGCATCACACACGTCATTCTACGAGATATGGATGGCTGGCGTATGTGACCCGGGAAAAGATATTTGTATTCAGGTAAGGCAATGAGCGACTAGGTAAGTACGAACGAAACGAACGATTTCAGAAAAAAAAGAAAGAAAAAAAACACGCAGCCACTCGTATCTCCGCTAGCAACGAGACACGAGCCACACCTCAAACAGACATGTTATCAACCCCCCCCCCCCCCCCCTCCCTCTCCCATTGTGAGATCCGGTGGGTTCCCGTGTTTGATGTCACCCGGGCGTTCAAGAGCACTCCCAGTAGTTACCATTGGGGCCAATGACAGCACCATCGTCGCACTTGATTGACTTTTTGACATTCTTGCAGTTGGAGTTGAACTTGCCGTCGCGAAACAGGGTCAAGCCCGCGCCGCCGCAGCCCTGAAAGTCAAAAGGACCGTTGTTGCCGTCGACGTAGAACGTGATGCCGCAGGGATTGGCGTCGCGGTTGACGATGGTGGAGAAACCCGAGCAGACGTTAGGGGTTCCGTTGGTCCTGTGCCGTGTTAGATAATCCGCTGTTAGGATTGAAGTAATCAAATAAGGGGACGCACCAGGCCACTTGAGAGAGATCGCCCGTCCGGCTTCTGCGAAGGCCAAGGTATACAGTGGCGTTGACAAGAGGAGAGGCGACAAGAGCCGCGATGAGTGAAGAGTTAATGGCAAAGGTCTTCATGGAGATGATGACTGGATCGGAGAGTGTTTTCGGTGGGCTGGTAAGCAATTTGATAGTAGTAGTAGTAGTAGTAGTAGTAGTAGTAGTAGTAGTAGTAGTAGTAGTAGTAGTAGTAGTAGTAGTAGTAGTAGTAGTAGTAGTAGTAGTATTCTTAGGCTGGCTGTGTTGGAGAATGTCCTGCTTGATGTTGCTGCTGCTTCTCGCGGATTAAGTTCCGGGGAGAGCTATTTTACCATTACTTATACTTTTTTGCCATCGATAATCCCCCATAGCTGTTTTCCACATCAAAGCCCGCCTCTCTCACCAATATCGGCAGAGAGATACTCGCCCACCCACAGGTGCGCTCATAATTTCCAAAGTAACTTGACCGAAGCGAGAACCCCAACTGGAATGAAACCTTCCCTGTCCCCCAACCATCATATCCGTCTTCTTATTATGAAGACCGCCTCCATGGCGATGATGATGATGATGATGATGGTAGTTTAGGAAACATCCCCGGACTTGCTAAGCCAATGAAACGGTGTAAAGTGAGGTATCATCGAACTGGCATGACGAATGTGAGCTCCCAGCCTCAAAACCGCAGGTGAATGTCGGGATTACTAATTTATCTTTTGGTCGCCGAGTTTAAAAATCGGAAGCGGCTTCAGATTATAGACGGCTCAAAAAGCTCCTGGGCCACCGAAACCCAGCTGACATATCTTAATCATAAATTAACTGAATGCAACCTACATACCGCACTGCAAGGGCTTGGTAATTGAGGCACATAGCTGACGGTCGTTTAGCTGTTCTCGCCACCCCGAAAGAGCCACCGAGCTGTGCTACCAGCCGACTCCAGTGTACTTTACGTATGTACATGTAAATTCTTCACCGAGACTGTATTGCATTCAACCACTCCCGCTTGCTGCAGTCAGCCTTCATTGGATATGCGAAAATTGTCGCGGCGTGGATGGTGCAGATTACCCGACACCCACCTTCCCCTGTTAGGGGTCTCTTGGAATAATTAATCAGGTAATCACAGAAAAATACGAGATGAAGATTTGCAAAACAAGCCATCATAATGAGAGATCACAATACCCATTGCGTGAAGATGCTCTTTCTACAAAAATGCCTCGCCGTGCAAGAGATCCGAGTTCCCCTTGAGCTCCCACGCCGAACATCCAACAACAACAACAAAAAACCACAATTGAGACCTCACCAAAACATATTCGCTTCCTTCGACCCAAAACCCGGCAGATCGTCAACATCGTAGCCAGAGAGAGGATACGGTCGCGACGGTGACAGGCTTCGGTGACGTTACGGAGCGAAGAGAGATGGACAATGGGGATAAGCCCAGCCCCTGGATGGAGCTTGGAACGGCCGTAGGTGCACACGGAATGGAGGCGTCTTCCAGAGTTTGGCTTTGGCTGTCAAGTGCGTTGGGAATGACGAGGAAGAGGTAGTCTCCTCCGCTGCAGAACCACTCTGCGAGGCTCAGTAACCGATTCCTCCTCCACCCCTGATCCAACTAGTCTTGTTGTTACAATCTGCTGAGGGCAAACCCTTCTTCGACTAGATCCCCCAGCATGACAAGGGCGCGCCGATCTTTTCGAAGAATGTCTGCCCCTCAGGCTTTGGCGTGTCCAACTCGGGGACAATCTTGGGGTTGGCATCTGCCATATTCCCGGCGGGCACGATGACTCGGGTTGAGGTGCAGTCGCTGGGCAGAAAAAAAAAGGGGAGCGCAGGCACCACGCTTGGTGGCAGGCTCGTCTCTGGTGTGTGCGTAGTGCACTGCTTTTCACAGGCCGTGGTGCCAGGTTGCCGTCACAGATGTGAAGTGGGCCCGGACAGTCTGCTTGATTCTATCGTCAGCTTCTTTTCTCTGAGAGGTGGGGTGGTAACTGAAAGCAATGGGAGTGGGAAACTCTTACCCTTTGTCTCGACTCCGAATAGACGTTGCGCTCGCCTACTTCAACCGCAAGAATGCGTCTCTCCAGGGCGGGCCGCCCCCCTCAGAGAGCAGAAGCGCAATACTCCCAGAGTTGTGATGATGGGATGGTATCGGCGTTGTTACTCTGAAGTTGGCATGGGAAGATATGCGTGCTGAAAATGTTGGATGACCAGGTCCGCGCAGCCAAGTAAGTGGAAAGAAGATGGGGACACGCAGCTTTGAGGAGGGGCAGGTAATAACCTGAAAGCAAGAAAATTGGCAGGTTTTCTCCACGGTTGGGTAGGTGCTTTAGGCAGTGCATAGCTTACGTGTGCATCGGAATTCTGAAGCGGCAACACCTGCCTAGGTGCTCATTGAGCAAACCTGGAACTCCACTACGGTCTCGCTGCTCGGGACCAGCTATCAGGTCTACGTCCGTGTGCTTTAGATTTCCTTCCCCTTGCGGCAGAAAGCTCACGTTCAAAGAAGGAAAGATGAGCTGAGAATGAGGAAACCTTGGATGGATCTCTGGAGGATAACGTAGCTACTGAGAAAGCTCAAAACACTCGTTAGCTGGCAGCGGAAGGTAAGAGCCTGTTGTACATGTACTGCTTTTGACATGATGTTATTTCCTCTTTGCTATCCCGGCTCGAATTAAACCAGATGAACCCGTCTGACAGGTGCATTCTCAAAAAAAGTGACATCGCGAAGGTCCTGCTGCCCCGTCTTGATCCTAAACCATGTAGCACCAGCCCCAACTCTTCGACAAGTTACTAGTGGTGGCTCTTCCTTCATAACAGCAAGAATTAAAAATTGCTGCTCGAATTGCCTTGGCTCCCCATCCACAAAAATTACCGAGTCCCATAGAGAGAGTACGAGAAAATCTTCTTGTGTGGTGCTCTCCGCCGCTGCCCCTGTTGCTACTCTCTCATCATAGTAAAATTGAATGGTTCGATCCGGGTCCTTGATTGTACTCAAACTGCTGCCCGTTGCTTTAATATCCAAAGGGAGAGAGCTGCTCGAAAGCATCGGCCCCTCAACTACCAACCTGGCAGACAGCAACTCAGACGTCATGGCCGGACCAGACCAGGCAATGTCCCATTCGACCACGTTGGTTCGAAGATTCGGCCGTATATCTTCGAAGCCGAGATGCCGATAGCCAAATTTGATGGGTCTTCGACTCGAGAGCCACGACCAAGACGGAATCGGGTTGAATGATGAACCAGAGGGAATGGAATTGTTTCGAGGCTTTTCCAAAGACCTGGAAAACCACCCCAAATCACAAGCAATGGTGGACTTCCAACCTCCCAGAACTGGCTCGTCCTTGATCCGATGCTGTCTGTAAAAGTCGACAACCCCAGCCAGCGCCGGAAGCCGGTCCTTTTCGTACGTGAATTGCAGCCCCGAGTACCGCCTAGCAAGGAACATCCACTCGTAGATTGCCCTCGGACGCTCTATGCCTGTTGGCAACAAGAAAGAGGAAGCGCTGTTCTGGGCTTCGTCCTTGTCGATCCCGTCTTCAGACTCCCTTAGGCCGCGGCATTTCCAGTACCACTGATCGTCTGTGCAGTGAAGCGTACGGACCGACAGAATACTTTCCTGCAGCACCCAGCCCCGGCGGGTGAGCGGCGAATGGTTGTTCACTTTGTCAAGCTGCGTTGCAATATTAACTCTGGCTGCCGCCGCTATGCCGTGAGAAGTGTCAGTTCCCAGATACAAATCTCTGTTCTCCCGCTCCAGAAAAAGCCCCTCCCGGCCGTCCTTGGCCGACGTCGCAGCAATTGTGAGAAGGCTGTTTGTGTAGTAGTCTCCCATTCTCGAGGCCTCTCTCTGCCAGTCGACCGGATCATCCTGGACAATGCAGAGCGAGTCAATCCACAGGTACCGTATCGACAAGGCTCTCGCCAGCCTGGCGGCGTCCTGGAAGGTTTTGGGAAGCAGGGATAGCCTAAATCCATACTCCAAGTGCTTGGCCACGGTCGATATTGTGGTCTTGGGCATCTCGGCAGACCCCCAGCAGTGACTAAGAGTTGCATATTTAGGCTCCTCTGCCAATTCTTTGGATTCTATGACCTTGATGGTGGCATCCGAGGCTTGAGCAGCGACGCCGAGGTCCAAGAGCCGTGTTGGCCAGCATGCCCTCATTGTAACGGGCCTCTTGCAAGCGGAGTGCGAATGTAGGCATTCCGAGATCCAGTTCTGGAGGGTTGGCAGACGGTTGTCGAGATTTAGTTGTTTTGCAGACCAGATGCTTCGGTTAAATGGTGTTCCTAGGAGCAACGTCAGCCACTATTTTCACGTCTTTCCTCGGATCCCGGTAAATCAGGTACCACGCGGACACTGCATCACCAACCTTCCACTGCATGCTTGATGTCATGAATAATAGCGACGCGCCCCTTCAAAACCACACCCCCACCATTCATTGAACATCCGCTCAGCTCCCGGAATGTCAATTTGTCGGTGAGCGACTCGGACTGCGGCTGTATGAGAGAAAGTGACAAAGCAAAGAACCTGTCAGGATTCAATGCCATTCCTGGGTTATTATGATATTTGGTTTGGTGGCGTTCGTATCGAGTAAAGAAGGCGAGACAAAACGGACAGGTCCTCGCAGACTTCTCCAGCTCACTCCAGCTTTGCCAGCCCGCGTTGAAACCTGGAGATTCGTTCTGGCGTCCATCTCGAATGGAATTGACTAACCCTTGGCAGACGTGGCAGAGATGCCGCAAATCAGCAACCATGTCCATGATGTTATTCCTGACGACGTTAATGAATGCCGCCAAGCCCAAAATTACCCCTGATCACGCTTACCCCTCATATGTAAGTAAACCGTTCAATAAAACCTCCTTAATGCCTTATCCGAGCTTTACATCCCCGTTTAGTGTTCCCAATTGAGGGATCTGTGTTATAGGGGGAGCTCAGGTAGAAACAAAAGAAGTTCAGATGTAATCGCAAGATGAAGACGTGTGGCTGGCAAGCTTCCATCTGACGGGAGACAGGTGGACGGCTTGCGGCCTGAACCAGGACTCGAGAAGCTGTTTTGTATTTGTGTCTGTCGAAGGGCGGCCAAAGTGAAATTCTGATGTCCAGTCAGTGTCCAAATTTATGAAGGAGGTTGAAATGGGAACGGCTTATCTGAGAAATCCTTGCTTAAAAGCAATTCATTGACTCAGTAAATGAGTAATACCTTTCTTCCTCGAGTCTCGAGGACAAGCCCGAGAACACAATGAAAAAAAAGGGAAAAAAAGGGCCGGTCAGATTAATCCATCAGTACCAACCCTGACCAAGCTGCACGAAGCGAAAACTCGTTGTCAGGGCACAGATCATCGCCACTCTCTATACGGTTCGCTCCGAAGAACAAAAAACCGCTACCTTTGCAGGCAGATCAAGAGTAAAGAAAAGGCTTCTCACTGTAAGGTACTGAGAATATTGTTCATCACCCCGAGTCGGACATATCCATCGAGGTACCAAAAAAGCCAGAACCCCCAAACCCGTAGGGTGGGAAATAATAACACTCCCACCCCACGAGTACGTAACCTAGTCATTATCTGTCAGCGATCAGAACTTTCAAAAGAAATCATGGTCAATCGGGTCAACTTAGCTTGTAAAACAAAAAAAAGAAACGCTTAATAGCAGATCCCGTGGACAGACCAGCCGTTCAAGTCAAATGTCCACTCACAGTCCTTCAGGGGCTCGTCGCCACCTACTCGCTATATTCCCTTCGCTTGAGCACCCCCCTTCGGTGGACGGACCAGTCGTTCAAGTCGTCGATGTCCTGGAGGTGCTCAGTGTCGGTCGTGCCAAGCTCCATCCAAGGGCTTATCCCCATTGTCCATATCCCTTCGCTCGAGCTCTCTTTCCAGTCGCTCTCTCAGGTCCCAGTGGTCTGGCAGGTCAAGCATGATGACGGAGATCCGCCCCGCACACGCGACCTCGAAGAAGACCTCGTCGCCCTCGGAGTGCTGGAAGCACCGAAAGTTCCACGCGAACGGGCCCTCGGGCCCCAAATCGCTGGAGAGGTTTGTCATCGTCCCCACGACGGCGTGGCAATCGGCACCCTCCGAAGGTTGGTCGAGGCCGAAGGCAACGTAAAAGTTGGTCTTCTTCTTACCAACAAAGTACCCCCGCGGGTGGTTTGGCAGGTCGAGAGCCATCTTGGCTGCGGCAGACATGGAGTCGTCGCTGTACCAAAGGAAATAGTCGGCTTCCCAACCGAGCTCGTCCACGAGCAGCTGAATCGCGTCAAGCTCGTTGAACGGCACGTCCGACTGCCTGGACTCGGGCCGACCGCAGAGCGGAGGGAAGGACCAGAAGTCGTCGGTTGTTGCGCAGTTGTGGAGGCGCGCGAACGTGACGTCTACGCAGTTGTACTGGTAGTCGTCAGGGTTGGTGGAGGAAACCATCGTGAAGAGAGATGGCGGAAAAACGGAAAGGGGGAAAGTGGATGTCGTGATGTCGTGGTGTCGAGGTGTCGTGATGGCGTGCTGTCGAGGTGTCGCGGACGCCGTGATGTAGTGGAGAGGTGGGTGTCGTGATGTCGGTTGTGGGTGTCGGATGTCGAGAATAGATAAAATAAACGCAGGTGACGCACTAAAAGCGTATGAAATCGCTTTGAATAGTGCGTAACGAAATGCAGTGGGGAATGATAAAGTGTTGAGAATGCTTTCGAAGACTGCCTGCGTAATAACGTGCAGTTCTCAGACTCGAGGTGGTGAGCGACTGCAGGTGGTATAAGTGAGAGTCGAAAAAATGGTTGCACGGCGACCGCGCGGGCACACATTTCACTTGGCCGCCGGGCCCGCTGTCGGTCGTGTCTTCCCTCTCTTCCATTCACTCGGCGACGGGCATGCTATCTCTCACAAAACACAGAAGGACACTCGTAGAACTGGGCGAATATATCACAGGGACGTAACAACAAGAAAAGAGACGATGGAAGGAAACCTCCTGTTTATCCATTTTATACACTTTTAATCGTATGCTCGTCCAGGAGCATGGCATATCAGGCCAGAGCATCAAAATCTGACAGCCCAACCTCTTACTCCCCTGGACGATGACATGTCCATAAGATTTCCTTGATTGAGATGCTCCTTTAGACTACCCGTACATGAAAAACGACAGAAAGTTGGAAGTTGATTGTTCCACTCTGTCACTCCATACAAACGCACACTCTCCAGATCTTGAGGAGAATATCTCCATCCCATCCTCAATGTGTTGCTTCAACAGCTGCCGGCAATGAGGGAACCATTAGACCGTGCGACGTCTCTGGAGTCTTTTGGTACTCCGCCAGGCTTGGATCCTTCTGTCAGTTTCTATTAGCTTAACGGGCTCGTTCTCAAACTAGTAGTGGAAACAGGACGCTAGGGAATGAATAGAAATTACCTTTAATTTCTTGGAGGAAGAAGCTACCTCCTGCTTGTGCCCCACCAGCTCCTTCAGCCACGGATCCGGTGCCCGAACATCCCGGTGGTATATCGACCTGTCTCTAGATCCCGACGTGAGAATTTGCGTATTCCACGCCAGAGCGCCGACCATTGCCGTGTGTCCAACCATCGTCCTCGGCTTGGTGGGTCTAGTTGCCCGTTCAGGTATGCCTCTCTCGCGTGTTCGTGCGTGGTACGAGGAAGCAAGACAAGCTGCTAAAAAAGAAAAATAAACGGATTCCCAACCGTGTGCGGGCTAACGACGGGAGAGGAGGACCTCGAAATTAATGATGAATCTAATTGGGAACAGCCAGGCTGCTTTTTGGGTGGAAAAGATTGAACGTGTGGACGTGGTGCTCCTTCCTCGCCAGTATTTTTCCGTTGGCCCCAGGACTTGACCTGCCCGAGTTACTTCATGGGTTCCATGGTGAACCATTTCCTTCACAACCGATGACCCCACTTCCAGGCAGGTTTCCTCATCGCAAATTACAGCGATGGAAAACCTTTTCAGTTTTGACCATCTACGGATAAATATCCAGGTGAGCGACCGCGTTTTGCCCACAATTCGAATTGCACGACTTCTGACACTAATAAGCATGAGCAAAAGGCCACCACAGCAGCAGCATAGCTACTACACGTACCATCCACATTTTGTCTTGTCAAGGTTAGTTATTATCTTCCCCACCACGCACGAGTCCGCTAATTCTCAGTTCTCACCATTTCAGGCTGATAAATGGGTATCTCAACACGACTTGTACGTCGATACGGAGTTTAGAACTCCCAAGAGAGCCCCTCGCACTGCAGTGCAGCAGAGGAACCGTTGGGTCCTCGGTGAACTCCACGTCAACACCGAGGAGTTCACAATCTCTGGTTTAGAGTCGCTTGGGTGGAGAGCAAGCGCACGGGGAAGTGCTGGGTCGAGGGCAAGCACATGAGGAAGTGTTGGGGGGTGCACTATTAGGGTTAGAAACAATACATCTCTCGTTGCAAGTCGCATCCTTGGGCATGAGTCGCAATTCAATCAACTAGCTTTCATTGCGAACTCGCTCGCCTGTGACTCTCAGCTCTTGAGGAATGAAGCTGCTAGAGAGCGACTGCGTCTTGATATCCTCTGTCTGGTCAAGTCTTGAAGCGAAGAATTGAATCAGAGTATCGTCACCGCGATATCCCAGGGGACTCGTGAATACACATGCTTAACCCTACCCCTAGCTACCTTCTCCCGCAGGTGGATCACCGTGTTCTATGGAATCCACTGTCCAAGCCCCGAAAGTCTGCGCCGTCAATTCTCCATCCATTTTTCCCCTCCGATTTACCCTGAACCCGCATTGCCGTCAACGACCCGAGCAACATCATGACTTCTCCCTGTTCCCAGCCGCCCGGTCTTTTATGGAGGAGCATGGCCCCCGGTGACATCAACGGCGTTCACCTCGTCGCCGACGAAATCCATTCCGCCCTGCCAGAAAGCGACAACGTCTACAAGGAGCGACTGTCTCTCTTCCCTGAGGGATGTCTCGTCCTTGCAGATGCCAACGACAAAACCATTTTCGGCTACACTATTGCCCACCCCATCCGGCGTGGCTGTCCACCAGCTCTAGACAGCATGCTCGGAGAAATAGCGCCCGGTGCCGATCAGTTCTACATTCACGACGTCGCTGTTTCCCCCGCACTTCGGGGCAAAGGCATGGCGAAGGAGGCCATCGGCAGGCTACTCGCCCTCTCTGAGAGTAGCGGATATGAGACTACCTGTCTGATCTCGGTTTATGGGACGTCGCCTTTTTGGGCGCGCTTCGGCTTTGTCCCTGAGGCGGTGGATGAGGTATTTCAGGAGAAGCTAAGGGGATACGGTGATGATGCTGTTTATCTTGTTCGGCGAAAGGGTAGTACTAGTAGAACAGCTTGATGAGAAACGGAGGATTATGGCTCGGTGAATGAACGATTGTCTTGAATCCTTTACCTTGCCAAAGCTTTCATTTTTGGCTGTAGGGCAAGAACTGGACTGCCATTCGCTTGAGGTTTTTCATGTCTACTGTAGAGACTCTGGGTGATGTGATGAATAAGGGCGATGATTTCGGCGGCCCGTTTAGTTTGATTGAGGAGTCGGAACCATTAATGGCGTTGAATTTATGCATGTGTCCCAAGTGGCGTGATGTGAGATTGATGTGAGATTGATGTGAGATTGGCGTGATTTTCATTGATCGAAGAGCTCATTACACACCGAGAGCATTACCTGATCGAGCATCATGAGTTCAAATCCAGTCCTGGTGCATCGAAGTGGATAAATTGGTCGAAGAATATTTTGTGAATTGTCTGCTTTACAATAATGAAATTGATGGCATTGATTCTGAAAGCTGTCATGCTGTCAGGCGAGAGAGGATTGACCCATAAAAACGGACAAAGTAGGTACTCCTCAAGCTCGGAATGTCTACCTGGGGGGTAGGTAATTATTCGTGAAATTTGAATACCCAAGAAACTGGGGAGGCGGGGTAACCAAACAACAACTTGCCAAATTTCTGCAATTGCTTGCCGTGGAGAAAGAATGGAGGGGCTTTCGTGGCGGTGTTGAGGGGTTGGATGCCTGGGTTACGACCGACGAATCCGCCCCTTCGGGCACACAGCCCGCTGTACCTACCTAGGCACTCCGTACCGACCTGCCCCCCGGGACTCAATGGGGACTTCCACACCGCTCTGCCCGTAGGGTGACTGCCCGGTCATTGGTCGACCCCGCCGTTTCATTCCTTCTGCCTTGCCTGCTGTTTCAGCGTCCTGCCATCGTTCCAGCAAAACAATCACACCTTGATTTAAGGTCAGATACATTTTATCAGCCAGCTCCATGGTAAGAACCAAGTGCCTTTTATCCCCAAGTGTATAATCTCTTGCCTACTCGCCGATTCTGCCACAGCAGCACTGCCCTTTCGAAACTCGACCTTGCCCTCGCCGGAAACTGACCAACTGAATCGCTGCTCGCAACTTCAATCAAGGGTTGCACCGCCTTGCGTAGGTTGTTTAGACTCGTCGGTTCAGTCAACAGGGAACCTGCCTGTAAGTTTACCCTTTTGCTGAACAACCTTTCTTCTTCTTTTCTGCCTTGGAATTGGTGTGCTGGATTCTGGTATGGCAGTTGGCTGCACTAGGGCTCGGACCAGGGCACAGGATTTAGAGAGAAATGACAAGGTGATCTGTGTTGGAACAGACGGGTGCTCATGCGAAATCAAAATTCTATCTAAGACTTGGTCAGCGGCCCCCCGCCACCCCGAAGCCCAATGAACACGACCAGCGCGGTAACGTAGGCCGCGTTGATAAGTAATAAGTAGCTAAGTAGAATTACCATTACTAAGATCTTTCTATGCAATCCAGCTGCCCGGACACTCTATGTACGCAATAATTACGTCAAGACAGGCGCTGACAGCAGTATATATATATACGCCATTGACATCACCACTTCATCCATCCAGCTCTCTAGGTATCTATTCTCCACCAAGAGCCCTCTTTCCACATGCCAGACTATCTCAGCCACAAACCCAACCGCCCGTCACTTCAAACTCCCCACCGCAGTTCACTGAAGCAAAACTGCCATTCCACACACAGGGGCCAACGTACTCCCTGTTCGGACCGGCAAATTCCACCCATATCGGTCCGCCGCAACCTTGCCAGGTATACCAGCGCTCTCCGATGTTAAAAGGCAGGTTGCACGGGAAGACTCCAAACTTTGATATGAAACTGTAGGAGCACTCCTGGCCGGGGTAGAACGCTATTTCTTCCGAGTCTGCGCTTGCCCCCAGCTCCCTCCGTCTTCCTATCATGAAGGAACGATGAGGCATCATACTGGCGGTGGCAGTTGATGTTGTCTGTGGCTGCTGATCCGTTGATGTTGGGGTTATAATATCTTCTGGTGGTGGGACTGTCGGTGAAGGCGCGATGGGCTCTGGCGTTGTTGTATTTGGATCGATAAGGGTGGTCGGTGGCGGTGCTGAGGCGGAAGGGATCGTTGCTGGTGCCTCTTGCTCACTACTATTGAAAGCAGGGTATGTGCTCACTGAGTCCGAGTCGGATCTCGATGATAATGATAATGGTGATGATGATGATGATGATGATGATGATGCTTCGGTGGTTGGTGATGTGGACTCGGAAGTTTCATCGACGCCGGTTATGCTGATCATTTTAGAAGTACTACTACTGCCGGTTCCGCTAGCTCGGTCTGAAGTACTCTTTTCCCCATTTGCCGTCGATACTGTCGTGTCTTTGACTGCCACGGGAGATATCTGTGAAAAGCTGGTTACAGTATGGCTACTTGAGGATTCCGAAGGCCGTGTAGTTGATACTCCAGTACGTGTAGACTTTATCCCGGAGCGCGTCGTGGTGGTCTCAACCACTTCCGAGTCTTGTGTCAGTGCCGCCGATGAGGATGTGTTTGCAATAGCTGAGAGCAAGGCCGTTCTGTAGTCCACCGAGAGAGGTTAGTCAACATTTCCCCTGAGCGTCAAGTGATCGCAATATACGGAACAGTACCTCGGTGTCCCACTAAGTGTTCCGCTTCCCAGACTGGTCAAGGTTGTCGAAGCTATTAGTATATCTGGATCTGTAGAGCTTGCGCCGCCGCCGCCTCGACGGCGCAGTGCCAAGAAACCAGCTAAGCCGCCCCCGATAACACCCGCAAGGAGCAGAATCCCCAGAGCAAGGATGGTCAACCAGCGACGCCTCCAAAATGACGCCCTGTGTGGTTTGGTTGTCTTCCCGGTACAACTAGGCGTTGCTTGTAGTGTCAAAGTTCTTGAAGAGTATGGCACATCACATGCAGGGTGCCTGTTCTGTAACAACAATGGTATGTATACTTGCGGCAAGTCGCGCTGATGGCGCGGCTCAGGGAGGTCCCAGTGATCGGTTGTGTCGGAAAGATGTGAGTATCGAGAAACGGGAGCGACATGGGCAACCAGGGGGATGCGAACCTCGTCCATCGGCCCCGTCTTGTCCATGGTGCTGACTCGGCCGCGCTTGTAAGTCTATCCGGAGCCACGAAACTCTTTGAAAAGGAACGGCGATCCAGCCAAAGGACGGGTCGTGATATTTAAACATCTTGGGTCGTCCAGCGGTCCCTGCGTGGCTTGATTGGGGAGGTCGCTCACCCACGACCAGTTATTCGACCACTCGAGGAGGCCATAGTTGAGGCCTCAAGTTTGTAATCGCGCATTCTTCTTAAGGAGAATACCGAAATTGTGGCGGCAGCGCCACACCGTGGACTCCTGTTTGTGTATGTCGGTCTGACACATGGCTCTCCCCTATTTCCAGGCTGGCGGACAATCGAGATTATTCGACAATCTGGACGTCGTCGTCTGGGAAAACTGCGGAACTCTCCCAGCCGAATGTTTGGGTTTGGCTTCCTGGCGCGAAAGAGCCTGGCTGATTGCATGTACGAAATAGCCAATGTTGATGCCTCCTTCTATACCTCTCTTCGCTGTTTACTCGAGAACCTGGCAGCAGGTTGCCATTTAACTTGACACCAGCATACCGGAGGTTGGGGAGAGGAGAGCAGCAAATGGTTGCCTCAGACGCGTCAAACTCCAAAACGAACAACTTCATGGTATCCTACCTGACAGCGGTTTCACTCCCACTGAACGTTTCACACTATCCAGGCACTGTGTTTGTTGTCTGCTGCAGTGCTCAATGGTCTTGGCAGTCGAATGGTCCCACATAAACAAGGGATCTGTGAAATACAGTATTACGTGTACTAGTAATTATTCAGCACCCAGGCGATGTAACCTTTGGTGGTGTTGGCGTTGTTACATACGGAAATAAGCGGAGATGGTCATTCTTCCAGTGGAACTCACAAACGGTGAGTTTAATTCGACGACACTTTTCACCATTCAATCCTGTTCATTTACCCAAAAAAAGAAATCACATCAAGATGGGGAAATCAGACGACGCACCGACCCTCCCTGTCGCTGTTCGCCCGGAGAAGCGAACATTGCGCATATTCCGTCATTATGTTGCTCTCCCGATCGTCCTTACACTCATGATCCTATTCAACACCATCAGCAAGCTTCCATCATTCGACTCTCCCTCCGTGTTGGAATTTACCGCTCCGCGATTTGACTTTCAATCCCAATGCCAACAGCCCGAGCCCCTCTTTCCCGCCAAGAACGAAGACCTCGATAAAGTCTTCGACCACATCTCGAGCGATACCTTCCGGAACGCCACCATCGAACGCCTCTCGGGAGCCGTCAAGGTCAAGACCGAATCCTTCGACGACCTCGGCGAAGTGGGCCAAGATCCCAGATGGGATGTCTTTTATGGATTTCACACCTATCTGGAAAAGACGTTCCCCCTTATTCACGAGAAACTCCAAGTCGAAAAGATCAATACCCACGGTCTCGTCTACACATGGAAGGGAAGCGATGACGCCCTGAAGCCAACCCTCTTGATGGCCCATCAGGATGTTGTGCCCGTCCCACCCGAGACCGTCGGAGCTTGGACATATCCTCCGTGGAGCGGTGCTTACGATGGCAAGTACATCTGGGGCCGCGGATCCAGCGACTGCAAGAACCAACTCATTGCACTCATGGAGACCCTCGAGCTGCTCCTCGAGGCTAATTTCAAGCCTAAGCGCACTGTCCTTCTCTCTTTCGGCTTCGACGAGGAATGCTCTGGTCGTCGTGGGGCCTCTCACCTCGCAGCTCACATCCACGAGCGGTACGGCGACGACGGCATCGCCGTGATTGTTGATGAAGGCAGCGGCTTTGAGAAAACCTGGGGCACTGTATTCGCCAAGCCCGGCACAGCCGAGAAGGGCTACACCGACGTGCACATCACCGTCCGCATGCCAGGAGGCCACTCCTCGATTCCCTCGGACCACACCAGCATTGGTGTTCTGAGTGAGCTCATCACCAAAATCGAGAGCGAGCAATACCCGACCCGTCTTGCCAAGGAGAACCCCTACTTCACTCAACTCCAATGCGGCGCCTCTTACTCCAAGGAGTTCCCCAAGAAACTCAAGAAGCTCCTTGCTCACCGCTCCGCATCGACTTCCCAGCACGTCTGCAAAGCCAAACCCGACCATCTGGCACTCGAAGCCGCCAAGGAAGGCCCGGCGATCAAGTATCTCATGCAGACCTCGCAAGCCGTCGACGTAATCTCTGGCGGGATCAAGGTCAACGCCCTCCCCGAACGATCCACCGTGGTCGTCAACCACCGCATCAACGTCGGCGAGACTACCAAAGTCGTCGAGGATCGACTGGCTTCACTCGCACAAAAGGTTGCCGAGAAATACAACTTGACGCTGCACGCGTTCGACGGAAAGGAGGAACCGTCATCCATCATCCTTGAGGCGGCAGCAGACCATAAGCTTGAAGTGGCGCCGATAACTCCTGCATCAAACGATGGTCCGTTTGGGGTGTTGGCTGGCACGGTTCGTGCGCTGCATGGCGAGGAGGTGATTGTTACTCCAGGCATCATGACGGGCAACACGGATACAAAGTGGTACTGGAAATCATCCAAGCATATTTTCCGGTTTGCTCCTGGGTATGATCCCGAGGACAAGGTTGGTATGGGTTCGATTCATACCGTTGATGAGCGCGTGAGTGCTGAGAACCATGTCAGCGCCGTCCAGTGGTTTCTCATGTTTGTTAGGAACATGGATGAGGCGGACTTTGAGAAGCAGGATGAGGAGTGGGTTATCGTATGAGCAAGAAGAAGGAGACATAAAAACGGTTGAGGTCATGCAGGGGTTTTTGGAAAGTGTAGCTAGGATAAAGAAATACACTTTCGGTCGCTGTAAACAGCTCCATCTTGATCTCTGATCTTGATGAAACTTCAACGGCAGATATTCCGTGTAATGGTGTCGAAAATTGATGCAAGTGACAGAGAGTCCAGGTTTCACAGTGGACGCTTGCCAATTTTCGGAGTATGTCATTTCCCTGACCGATTGAAGACGCGAACCACTTCTGTCTAAATTGACAGAAATCAAGTCATGTTTTACACCTGTATGAACAAACAGCAAGGATGCTTCTAATCCACCCGTTTTTAATATTGACCGGAACATGTGAGGTAGCCCAGATTTCCAAGGTTGAACATCACCGGCCTTTCGTGTACTTCTGAAGCTGGGATCAAACTTGGTCCTGGCAGAAAGCATAGACAGGCTTTCTTTTCCTTACCTATCATCTGGAAACGAAACGGCCAGAGCATGGGCTTTTCTACAATTCACCTGGTTTTGACCCGTCCACTATGGGAACGCACTCTGGAGTGATGACACAACCTTCGTATTTCCTTGCGTACCATGACAGCGGTGTGACGGTTAATACATTTTTAATCAGGCCCGTGAGTACATGTAGCCCAAAATCGTTCCACCGCCGGTGCCTGGACAATGGAAACGGGGACCTGCATCTCACGCACGACAGAACCCCCACCATAGCCACCCCGTTCTCCTTCCCGCCCAGTTCTTTCAGTAAAAAAGTTGAGACGAAGCCATCCAAGACTAGCACATCAATCACAATACCACCTCGATCTGAACTTGGTGGCTCGGCAAAAAATGAGAAGGACAGTTCTTCGCGTCGCCTTTCTGGCCGTGACCGCCAGCGGTGCTCGGGCGGCACTCAACGTCGACTTTGGTTCCACAGGTAAAGTAATACCTCTGTTTCAGTTTTGTCTTTCCGCCGACGGAAGCGGAAGAATGAAGTAGCAGGAGTTTATTTCGTCTGACCGGGATTGCAGACTCTATCAAGAGCGCAGCAAAGACGGTCGCTGCCAACCTCATGGGCTACTACAAGGGAGACCAGCCCGGTGAGACACCTGGCATTCTGCCAGGACCACCCCCGCACGGAGAATACTATTGGTGGGAGGCAAGTATTTCTCTGGGTTATTGAGCGAGCAATCCCTGACACCGACTGACGAACAGGGAGGTGCCCTCTGGGGCACCATGATTGACTACCGGCACTGCACCGGAGACACAACCTACAACAACGAGACCGAGAGGTCCCTCGTCTTCCAAGCTAACGCCCCGGAGAACAACTTCATGCCACCCAACTGGACAGCGTCACTTGGCAATGACGACCAAGGCTTCTGGGGCATGTCGGCAATGCTGGCAGCAGAGACCAACTTCCAGAACCCACCCGCCGATCAACCTCAATGGCTCGCTCTGGCCCAAGCAGTCTTCAACACCCAAGCATCTCGCTGGGACACCCAATACTGCGCCGGAGGCCTGCGTTGGCAGATTTCCCTGTCCAACAACGGCTACAACTACAAGAACTCGATCGCAAACGCAATCTTCTTCAACATGGCCGCCCGCCTCGCGCGTTACACAGGCAACGCCACCTATGCCGAGTGGGCAGCAAAGACCTGGGAGTGGACGGTAGCTGTGGGCTACATCGACTCCGAATACAACATCTACGACGGCGCACACACCGACTTTAACTGCAGCGACATCAACCGAGCACAGTTCTCCTACACGGCTGCCATCTTCGTCCAGGGTTTAGGGTTCATGTACAGCTTTGTGAGTTCTCTCCTCGCTTGCCCGGCGGGTCTTTCTCATACTGACCTGATGCCCTTACCAGACCGACGAAATGCCCCTTTGGGCTTATCATCTCGAGCACCTGACCAAACGGACTCTCACCTACTTCTTTCCCCATGGCGTAGCAAAGGAACCCCCGTGCGAGCTGAAAGACGTAAACCAGTGCACGGCCGACATGCTCTCATACAAAGGCTACGTCCACCGGTGGTTGGCATCCACCACGCAGCTCGCCCCTTTCATGCACGACACCATCATGCCCGTCCTGCTGTCGTCAGCAAAAGGAATGGCTCAGTCATGCCTTGACGAGTCTGGTGTTTGCGGTTTCCGCTGGGACAGAGGCGAGTATGACGGCGTCACCGGGGCAGGACAGCAGATGAATGCTTTAGGCGCGTTAGTGAGCCTGCTTGTCAGCGCTGAGGGCGAAGCGAAAGCGCCAGTGACGGATAAGACGGGGGGGACTTCCAAGGGAGATCCGAATGCGGGTGCTGGAACGGGAGAGTTGACAGAGAAGGAGGAAGAGGAGGACAGAGAGATTACGACGGTGGATAAAATTGTTTCGTGGGTGGTTACCGGTCTGATAGTTTTTGTCGTGGGTATTTGGACACTGTTCATGGTGACTGATGCCGGTGAGGGACCGCCTAGGACGTGGAATGGTCTGATGGGCGATGGAAACGGGAGGATTAAGAGGACGGGTTTTCGATTGGAGTGAAAGGCAGACAGGGCCGGGGTTTCTTTTTTTCTTTTTTTAGGTTTGTTAAGATTTGCATTACTAGCTGAAGCAGGAGTTGCCGTCTTTTAAGGAGCTGCCTGAGGAGGAGATGAGTAGCATGGATCAAACAAGTGAGGAGAAAGGTTTTTATTGTTCGAACGCCGAGTTTGGCATGGCATGGCCTCTTTAAGCATGAGTGATATGAGAAGGATTTGTTTGAGGTGGTGGTTTTCCGTACATGGAGAGAAAGAGATGGCAATGTGTGTGTGTGTGTGTGTGTGTGTGCTACAGAAAGACAGAAGGAAAAATGTTTTAGAGGAAGGGTTCCGAGTTTGTTTCAGTACGACGGTATTTTAGTTGCATATTAATTGCTGATGTTTTACGCAAGGTTACACTTTTGATCCGGGTCATCTCCAGTCCTGTCCTTTTGGTTTTTCCAAGGGAGAAAAAAAAAAAAAAAAAAAAAAAAAAGAAACAACGGGGTCACATCCAAGTGTTCTTCCCATTGGGTGTGTGAGTGAGGTGAGACAAAGAAGTCTCATATTCAAATCCCTTCCCCAACCCAACCCCCTTGTCTCTGATTGCATGTCCAAGCTTGGAGCGCGCGCCACCCACCACCACTGAAATTGTGAATAATAATCAGGGAATTTGTCGCACACCCTACATACATATTTTTTTTTTTTTTTTTTTTTTGGTTTTTGGCTTTTGTGTTTGTGTAATTTTGTTTCACTTATCATTGATGAAATTGCATCCAGCCTTCTTTTTTTTTTTTTTTTTTTTTTCATTTCTAGATGCATGCTGTGACCATAAGACCGGACAAACGGGGTGGAGGTATCCCGACTTTCCCGATGGAGGGCTGACTTTGTTTACCTGGTTTTACCACCTACCCTCGACTGATTGGTCTGCAGCATCATTATTCGGTAGGTGCTCCTTGGCATACATGAACTTGAACTGACTGCAAGTCTCGGTGTCCGAAAAAAAAGAAAGGCGCTGTTCAGTCAGCGTGTCAGCCAACTGGGAGGAAGCGGGATGATCAGCCCCTTTGCAGATCTGGGAGCTGCGCTCCAGCGGCGCACACTCCCTAGATAAGCAGAGCAGGGGGGGTTACTTGCTCAGCGTCTGTGAAACCTGTTACTTCCCGCTCGGATCCGAAACAATCAAGGGCGAATGAGTGAGAAATGATAGGAGGGGCTGGCTGGTTGAGTGGGTATATGTATGTGGGGGTGTAAAGGTGACACAACAGTGACAGGGACACACACACACATCTATTTCGGTGCCGACCGACGTTTGTGGTTTTGAAAGAATAAGATGGGACGAGTTTCCCGAGCATTTTTTTTTTCTGACTTTTCTGATTTCTGGGACGGGTTGGCTCTTTTTCTTTCTTTCTTCTTCTCTGTCCGTCATAGCGCCATCTATAATTAAATTTTATTCTTTGAGGCCTATATAATTGGCCTTTTGGCATTTGATCTGAATCCAACCACCCTGCTACAAGAGAAAAGGACTAAAATGGCCCCGATCACCTCAGCGACAGCAAGCAGGCTTGCACGGAGCTTCGGCCCAGGAAATCGAGACGACCAAGAAGGAAATTCAAACCCATTCCAAGAAAAGGGCGGATTCTTCGACGACGACCACGACGACGATAAAGATGGCATCAACATCCCCCCAGCAGTCATTGTCGGAATTGTGGTTTCAATTGTCGTCTTTTTTCTCCTCACAACCGGCTTCTGCGTCTATAAAGACCGACGAAGGCGACGACTGGCGAGGGAGAAACAGGTCGAAATTGCCTTGAAGCAGAGTCCGAGCCATCCGACGGTTCCGAGTCCCGTCGTAATCGGCGGCGCGAGCAATAACATCAGCAACATGAACAACATCAACAACCAAGACGCGCCGCCGCCGTACGAAGCTGCGCATATTGCCAGTAGGCATCCGGGGGCGGTACATCAGTGGAATCGGGATTCGAGGGGCGGCATGAGGGGCAACATGCACGCGGAGGACGATATCACAGGGGCGACGTCGACCATAACGGATGGGATTCCACCAGAGGGAGGGAAGAATGCTGGGTTGAGGATTGGGTCTTGAGCGAATATTTTGGGACTGAGGCAAGATGCACATGTTTACAGCACATTCCGAGGACAAATTGCTCAGTAATACTATAATCTACTAAATCTCTCTCATCTTTTTCACTCCGCCACCACGTCCTGCGGAATATTAAACTCCACAACCTTGCCATACTTTTTCCTCCCCCACTCCTCCATCCCAACTCTCAATCCCTCGGCAAAACCCTCATCATACACCTTTCCGCTCTCCATCCCCGCCAGCCTCCCAGTTTGCCAAGTCAACCACGCCTCAGCAGCCACGTCCCCCTCCGGAGCCCTCAAAATCCCCACCGCAACATCAACGACCCTCTTCTCGTCCGACGGCGCCCGGTCCTCATCATCGCTCGTATAAAACACGGTGGCGCCGCACTTTCCGCAAAACGCCCTCAACACCTTCTCAGACGACCTGTAAGCCTTTAACGTCCCGAACCCCGCAAACCCCGCCGGGATGGTCGGTTTTAGTGTCCGAAGAGGCGCAAAAGTCCACCCGACAACGTGCGTCCCGTCCACCAGCCTACAATCCGCACAGAGGCAGAGGCCGGCGATCCGTTTGGTGCCGTCGTCTTCTTTGCTCACAAAACGGGATAAAAACTCGTCGGATTTTTCCTCGGCCGTCGGACGGGGGATGGTGAATTTCACTCCGGAGCAGTGACATTCCGCCAGGAGGACTTGTTCCTTTCCGTCTGTATCATCAAATTGTTTTTGTGGGGTAGGAGGCCGCGGGATAGAGGACTCTTTATCCTCGGGAGAAGGGTTCCAGGTGTGCAGGTCGCGACCGTTGACGGAGTGAAGCCACGAGTAGAGTCCGTCTCCCTTGCACGAGGCAGTGAAGGTGTGCGAGCGGATCTGGAAGATGGATTCCGAGTTTGGCGTGAAGATTGACGTTGCGATGTGCCATTTTGGTTTCCCGGTTTCCGGGTCCGGTTGGAGGGTGCGATCGCCCATGTGGCAGCCGCATGTTGAGCAGAAGAAGCGTTCTGCTGTTGCGTGCGCGTGCGTGTAGCCCGTTAGTGAGGTTTCGAGGGAGGAAGGAGAGACAAAATCCGGTTCGATGCCGTGTGGGATAGGCGCGTGGAAGATGCACGGCGTTCCGTGGATGTAGCGGCATATTTGGCAGTGGCAGATGTGCACGGGGAGCGGGAGGGTCGAGGTGGGGAGGGTGATTGTTAGGTTGACCGATTTGCAGTGGCAGCGGGCCGTGATAGTTTGGTTGGCTGATTCCAGTTGTTGTGGGAGGTGGAGGGGGGCGGACATGGTGAAAATTTATATTGGGCAGATGGGTGGGATGGCTGGCAGTGAGGAATTTGGATGCTGCCACCAGTGGATCTCGCTTTTGAAGCAAGAGATTGGGGTAGGATGTGCGCGTCATTGGGTGGCCCGAATGGGAAACGCTCGACTTCCCCGCATCACCACGCATATGTGCACATTTGCTCCATGTCTCCCACGCGTTAAAAACCGAGATATATCAACAACGGCACCTAATAAACAAACCCAAAGGTCAAGGAGCAAGAAAATGGAGAGAGTGTGAATTACATATACAGTGGCACTCCCGAAGGGAAAATGATCCAACATTCAGCAGCATGTCTTCCAAGATTGTAGGACATTTCCCCAGGAATGACACTTCGGATGTAATAATAAGATTCTGTTTAAATCCACAGGGGCATACTTGCTCAAGCTATCGTCGCTACCTCATCAAACCGCTTTAACCTTTCCACGTCAATACTCTCATGCAAGCTTTCCAGAGTCACGAAGGCAAGCCTCTGATGCCGTTTCCCGTTTGGCTCCCGCCCAAGCACCAAACCGACAAACTGCAGTCCCTCTCGCTTGTGCTCTCCGTACGAGACAAGAAGGATTTGGGCGTCTGTTTCGCCGAAGGAGGAAAGAGCAGCGTGAGGTTCCGTCGACCGATGCAGAAAAGCACCTCTATTCGCTCCTAATCCCTGACAAATGGGAGAATCCCACAAGCAACTGCGGATGCGTATTTCTGCATCCTGTGGTAGCTCAACGGCAATCCTCTCATGCCACCGTGACTTGGCTGATTCTTTCTCTTTGATACTGACAAAACACGAAATGACTGGCCCACGAAGGGTCAGAAATCCCTCGGAGATGCGACCAAACGGATCCGTACAGGTAGACGCCAGCGTCGTCCCTACATCCAGAATCTCTGACAGAATCACCGTCGGCATCGTCGCGTCGAATACGACATACCCCTTGATCGACGCCCATGAGAAGCTTGGGGCGACGTAAACGTCATAACACTGAGGATTTAGAAAAGGTATAGTCTTCCAAGCGAGCATGCTGCATTGCGTGGCGGGGAGAAGTTGATGTTGCCAGTTTCCAGCGACGTACACCAGCTCTTTGCCTGGCAGTCGGTGTTCATATGCGTATTTTCGTGCCAGTCCCGAAAGCGCAGGCAGCCTGTCCACCGCAAAGGTGAAGTCGCGAGAGGAAAAATGAGGCATGAGATCGCACCAGTCCGGTTTGTTTGACTCAATGTAATATGACTCCTCCTTCCAGATTGGTTGACTGCACACACAGGTGCTGTGGCTGTTGCATTGCCATTGAACGTCTTCTTTTGTGAAGCGAAGCATCCTCGTCGACAGCAGCTCTTCTTGATATGTCCAACCGCGAGAATCGATGGGGTCTGATTGGGGAAGGTGAAGTCTGCGGTTGGCGTGGAAGCCACTGGTGCAGTACATTTGCGCAACTAGTTGGATGGGTTGGTGAAAAGCGGACTCGAGATGAGCCGAGTTCAAGTTCTGTTTAAGAAACCCGTCGTAAGAAGATGATGCCCCAGTTGCAATGATGGTGATCTTCGCCATGTTGTACACAGTGGCCATCTTCTTGGCTTCTGCCATCCAGTCAGAGCTCTCGTCTTGGATGATGCAGAGTGCATCAATCCAGATGTATTCGATGTCTAGATGACGAGACACCATGACTGCCTGCCTTAAAGTTAAGGGCAGTTTTGAGGTTGGCAATCCCGCGCGTAAAGAGGTTTTGGTTGATGCGTTGAGTTGCAAAGGGGTATTTCGTTCATGTTCTTCCTTGCTGCCCCAGCAGTAACTCAAGGCGGCGAAGCTTCCCATCATGGGGTCCTGAAAGTCGACCAGCACCACTTGATCGCGCGTAATTTTGAGGAGGCGAGCTGGCCATTCCACGCCAAAACCTGGGTCAGGGCGGCATTTGGCATGAGAAGGGTCGGACAGACAGGCGGATAATTGTGTCTTCATGAATGAGATCACTTCGGGGGTGAGGTTTCCATCTTCGTCCGACTTGATGTCAAACAATTTGGAGTTGTGATTAGGAACGTCGTGGCATTCATCAGCCGCACAGTTCCCATCTCGGTTAATATTGATACACCTATTACCAGCTTTGCGGGTGGAAACAAACAATGTTGCGCCCCAAAAAACCTTGAGCAGAGTCGGGCTCACCATCTCGAGGGAAACGAACCTCTGCGACTTCCCGCCAGGTTCAACAAGCGGATTTTGGGCCAGCAAATGATCGCATGCTTCGAGTATCGCTTCACAGAGCATGCACTCTGTTTCCTCCCATGCTTCCACGAATTCGTCGTACTCGAACTTCACTCTTCGGGCTGAACCGGCAGTCAAGAATTCTTCGATTCTGGAATCGCAATCCGTGCAAAGCGGCCACTCTCGTACGAGGGCCCACGTAATTTCTTCATCTAACATGGCGGAATGTTGCTAAGGTTCAGTTCTTCTTGTGCGCACTTGAGAGGTGGATTTTCTTTAAACAGTCCTCATGCTTACAGGTATTCCTCACTTCATCCTTATTGTGCGGGGATGCTGAAAAACGGCCCCCGCTTCAATGGCACTCACGAGTCACAAGAGGCACCGCTTCCTTCCCAAACATCAACCAATAAGCGAATTTTAATTTTTTTTATCCAGAAGGCTTGTCATCTTCAACGTTTCTAGAGCTTCATGCTTTCACACTCCCGCCTTCTCATTTTTTGTGACAAATTTTTTTTTTTTTTTTTTTTTTTTTTTTTGAATAGCATTTCTCCTCTATGAAACACAACTACTCTTCGACATTGCTTCAGTTTCTTCTGGTGTGCAAACTTCCTTTTCAGATTGATAGATATTGGACATCAAGGGGTCAGTAGCTGCTTCACACTGATAATGTTCATTTTTGATACTACTATTACACAACACCTTTCGGTTTCGTGGTGTAGTTGGTTATCACGTCAGTCTAACACACTGAAGGTCTCCAGTTCGAGCCTGGACGAAATCATCTCTTCTTTTTTTGCAGAACTGTTTCAATGAATAATTTTGATTGGTTAAAAGAAAGTTCATAATCTTGGCGACTTCCCCTCGACGTCGACCCTCAATTTTTGTCCACCTCCTCTGAGTTTGAATGGGATGCTGGTGACTGATTGGCCGGTGCGGCCTGGGTAGTCGGTCTGAATTGCATGTGGACCAGCCTGTCGGAGAAACAAGATGTGTCTTGCAGAAATGCATCAAGGACAAATCTTGACATTGTTTGGGTGTTGGTATCCTGAGCGCTGTGAATCTGGGTTAGCGCAAAATAAATATGGGGCACTCAGATGATGGTGAGCACCGACAGGCATGCGAGTGCTTCAGAGAAGGAATTTTGTGACGACATGGTGAAGTTTGGTTATGACCTGATGATGAATGCTTCACCCTCCGTCCCTTTGTAGCGGTTTTAACCATATATTTATCCTCTGTTCGTCAAGTTGGGCTTCACTTTCATGGGGATTATCATAAACACGAAGCTTGAGGTCCATGAGCTTCATGGAGCTCGGGTTTCATGGAATTCTCCATGAGCGATTAACCCAATCAATGCTAGGGTCTGCTAATCCCACAGTGCTTCAACCCGATTAGTTTCACACACGAGTTCTGAGCAGCTCATGCATGGAAAGCGAACATGAAGAAAAGGAATTCCCCTGAAGCGATCCGCGCTTCTCAAGTCATTTTTCTGTTAATCTTTTGCACGCTTTCGATTTCATTTGCATTTCCACAAAAGTAGCTCCCCTAAACCAATCGCCGCACACCCCCCACGAGAAGCTTCAATGCCAAGACGTGTAAGCCTCGCGCAAGTGAATGGCGCAGGGGACGCTGAGAGAGGGAGCCTTTTGCGTCGGCGGTTAGCGAACTCTTGTTGGTTTTTTTCACAACAGTCATTTCTCGCAGCCACACGGCCTGACTCAAATTCAACAAAATCATTTGAGCTTTTGTTCTGTTATCCATTCAGATTCAAGAGGACAAGGAAACCGATGCGATGTGGAGCTCGCGGCGGGGTGGGGCCGCTGCACCGGGGCCGAACTCGGATGACGACACCGACTCCATTTTTGGTGCCCTTGACGACCCTGTTACTCGACTCGAGCCACTCCTTCCCGCTGCGGCAACAGGAGCCAAAAGCGTCAGATTGTATCCGAGCCTCCCACCTAGACTTGCTGTTGACCGATATGGCCACCTCAAACCCCAGAGCTTCGGCCAACGCGCCCGTCGCGCAGCACATCGCTTCTGGCCCGCCGCCCTCGCATCCGCCAGTGATGATGGCACATCATCGTCGGTACCATCCGACACGATGAGTCTGTCGACCATCACCAACTCAAGCATTAGTGATCGCAGCTCCCTGATAGTGCCCAGTACTAGGGCCGCCCCATGGAACTCAGCGAAGCCTCAATGCTCCAGCATAACAACAGCCAATTATCAGGACGTGTCGCTCGACCCCGATGCCATCATTCAATCTCTCCTGACATTGGACCTTTGTGACGGCGAGATAGATGACTTGGCGGGCAAGCTGGCCAGATTCGCCGCCGCAGTTCCTCTCCCCCAGCCCATCATTATGCCAGACACAGAAATTGAGCCGGACACAGAAAGTGAGCCGGAACCTTGTAACGAGGGAGATGAAGACCAAGAATCAAAGGCCGCTATCCCCTCCCAAGAAACCGGCCCGCCACTTCAGATGGATGCCGATAACGACACTGCAGGACTGCCTGATACACCTCTGCAGGGAAATCGTAACCCTCTCAGCAAAGACCATCATACCCAAAAGCATCCAGCTGAGCAGAATCCCGCTAACCTTAATTTCACGGAAGACCATCTACCTGGGGAGCATTCTAGTCACGAGACTTCCACCGACAAGGATCCTACCAAGTCTCTTTCAGATGGTGACATTCGGACAGAAGATCTCGGTAACCAAGACCATACGACTGAGGAGCATCCCGAAATTACCGCCTCTTGTGGGGAAGAAGGTGTGGATAGGGATTGCAGCTCGCCGATCTCGTTAGTGGATCTCTTCAATGAAGATATTATCAGCAACATTGGGACCTATGCGGTTCAGCAAGCTTTTGGGCCAGAGTTTCACGGGATTATCCCGAGCTCAGCGCTAAACGAAGCCGTCGAAGAGCTTATCAGCAACCTCGCTGCATTCATCGTTGACTCTGACGATGTAAGAACGCACTTCACAGGTAGGTCAGAAGGCGATGGCACTCATGGACATGCAGCACCGACCTCGGGAGGCGGGAAGTCTTCATTAAAACGGAAGGCTACTGGCGGTGATGGGGTTGAGTCAGGAGGGCAAGGGGGAGGCAATGGCGACGACGGTGGTGATGGAATGAGTGGCGACGGCAGCGGACGCAGGAATGGAAAACATACGCCCCCTGCTAATATCAAGGACCTGGGACACGGCCGATTCGAGTTCATGTGCCCTTTCCGACTGAAAGATCCATTGAGGTTTAATGTTCGGGATTGGTACGACTGTGCCACCAAAGTTTACGTTTGTGAAGAGTCAAGTTCCAAGCGGAATGAGCTCAACGAGCTACGGTATGCTTTCTTCTTGGGCTGAAATTGGGTTTAAAGCTGACGCTCCTTCTTTTTTAGTCGTCATCTCAAACTGAAGCACGCTCGTCCAGGTGCGCCGTCACCTCCATACTGCTCCAAATGCAAGGAAGAGTTTCCCACTGAGATGAGACTTGACGACCATGCCAAACAAGAAACTTGCACCTACCGAGAACTATTCATGAGTAATGATCCATTGGATGGTCTTACTCAGGATGCTGAACGGGAACTGAGCAGCAAGCAAGGCCGTCAAGGTGCTTCGGCCATGACACAATACCGCCAAATCTGCCACATTGTGCTTGGCGCGGATTCAGAAGTACCCAGTCCAGGTGAATAATCTCTGCTCGTTTACATCTACAAGCACATTCTTATGGTCTAACTTTGCGTTTGCACCCTAGGATATCTTCCGGTCATCGAACATTTCGAGCTGCATCAACACCACATCGAGAGTTTACCCACCTTACGAAGTGTTTTCCTGCGGAAACTTCCCATTGACCTGGCCCATCAAGTGGACGGACTTCTAGATGAGATGCATCACCACACCATTGATATCTTCCAGCAATGCACTATTCGCGCCCCCGCGACTACAGGCCACAAAAGACGTAAAATAACACATCGCAGGATGCCGAAGCCGAAAGGCCCACAGACCCATCATGTCCGTGAGGGCAAACAGACTGCCACAACTTCCTGGCTTTCCACCCCTACAACCTTGACAGTCGATAGGGATCCACCTGACCTTATGCGCAGCTTTCCTGAGGGGCTCGAGGGCGCATCTAGAGCCGCATTAGCAACATTGGCTCCTGATTTCGAAGGGCAACCTGAGTGGAGTATAATTTCCAAAAGTCAACCACAGCCACCATCGCTCTCGAGTCCAGGTTCGAGCAACGACTTGAATTACCAAGACCCATATGCGAGCACGACCCTTTCAGCTACAGGTGTGTATCCTCCAGCCCCTGTACAGGAACAGGCCTTTCGGGAATATCACAGCGTTGAAGGAAGTGAACCGGACAGGCTTTTTCACCATCAATGGTATGCAGATCTTGCGGAGTTCGGGATTCTCAATCAAGAAAGCAGCGTCCCTCCCGTTTTGCATACATTCGATAAAGTCTGTCCCCAAATCCAGGCGGGAGGATATTCAGAAATAACGTGGCAGTTTGCGGCGGAGCGAGCTCTAAGTAATGGCCTTGACGGGGCACAAACTTCAGAACCGTCAGGGTAGTGAATTGTTTAGATCTGCGTGGTATATATGGCGTTACCTCTTGCGCCAGATGTTGAGGGGGGACAGCAGAGTTGGGCGGTTGTATGTAGTTGAAAGAATATACCCGGCAAGAAGGTATCATCCGTTGAAAAGATTGTGCAAGCATTCCGAGCGTCGTTTGGCAATTGAAAGCGATGCAAGACGACCTGATACATTGGAGCTCCTATCCCGAGTAATCAAACCTTGTAGTCGTTTCAGAACTTGAACTCGATCGGTGTAGTGGGTGTAAACGTAAATAATAACGGGTGACAACTTCACGGCACCTTTGATGTTGAAACTACAAACACATACAACCTCCCAACTGGCTATCCCTCACGCGCTCCCACTGCATCCCCACTCCTCGTACGTCTCATCCGAATGCTTTTTCTTCCACTTGTGAAACCCTAATCCTAACCCTGACCCTTCTCCGAGGACAACTTCAAGTCCTGGAACCCGGATGTTGGAGGTGACTGCTCGGGGTTGGAGGCCGGTTGGTGGTACTGCGTGGCTGTTCCAGGAACACCAACGACCAGAACAGCCCCTATTCCTACAGACATCTTTACAGAGACGGAAACGGACGACGAAACCTCGACCGGATCCGTGTCTACCACACGCTCTGTTATCCTCACCACAAGCTCAGGCGTGTCCACGACGTCCAGGGTGTCAACCGCAACTCCATCCTCCACACCAGTCCGCCCCTCGACGACTAGCAGCGCTCCAACCGGTGTTTCGACGCCGCAGCCAATCCAGTCAATCATCCCTGGTTGTCGCAGGTTTTACTTCGTCCGGCCTGGCGACGGCTGCTGGCAGATTACCAGTGACGCTGGCAGATTACCAGTGACGCTGGCATCTCCCTTTCGTAGGTGTGCCACTTTTTGCCAAATTCTAGGTACCAGAAATACTAACAAAGACCGGGTTATAGTGACTTCTATACATGGAATCCCTCAGCGGCCCCGGACTGCTCTGGCATGTGGGCCGGCGTCTATATTTGTGTTGGAACCTCTGGGCCAACGGCCAAATTCTCAGGCGTCCCAGCCCAGCCAACCTGAGCAGTGTATGTATTGGTTTCATGGGAGTTGTAATGTGCGGTGTTATGGGTCTCCAATTTGATATAGAATACTCAGTACTAGTCTCGAGCTTTGTCGGTAAACCAGCAGCTCTGAATTGTCACTGTACCTCGTTCCTAGTGGTTCCCTGACATTACCATGCCTGGAAAATACGGTTCTCCGTCCCAGTGCCAGCTGATTGCGCTTGACAGACCCTCCTTCATCCAAAACCCCGAGTTTCCTGGGCGCCCCCGTTGTTCCTGCGCCTCGGCTGTGAAAGGATACCAGAGCCTCTCCCCTATATTCCACGCCAAGCCTGAGATAGTTTTGGGGAGCAAATAGTTCTCTTTGTACTCCGGGTGGTCAGGGAAACGGCGATGTAGAGGGGTGCGAAACATATCAAAAGGCCCATCCGGCACGGCAACACAAAACTCTTTCAGTTCATCTAGCCTCTGCCCCATATTCAACAGCGGCTGTAACAAGACCTCCTCAATCTTGTCAAAGTTTTTCATTGGGTTAGGACTCGCAAGGGTGTACATGGCTCCGCCGAGGATGATCTCCAGCTTCGTCAGCCTCGGAAAGGCCTTTGGAAGGAGCTCCAACATTGCCCAAAACTCGTTGCTCTCCACTGTGTCGTACCTTTTGCGCCTGGGACACTCGCCAAACAACATGTAATCCACGGACAGGGTCATCATCGTAACCATTCCGAACCCGGGTCCCATTAATCTTGGTGCCTCAGGAGCCAGCCCGTACTGTCTCACCAACGCCGATATCATCTCCTTGCTTTCGAGAATAACCCGGTTGGTTGCAAAAACCACTTCGACCACTTCCCCACATGCTCTCTTGCAAGACAGCAAGAACCCCATTGCTCCAAGATGGCACTTGTCTGGTGTCTCTCCTGGCCAGTCATCGCAGTTTGACGAGCCCTTCAGACAATGGTGAAAACGCGTCGAGGGGATGTAATTGTCTCCTAACGAGGAGCGACCGGGTGGTACAGCATGGTGGCAGATACAGCTGAACCATTTCCAGCGGGCCGGGCCCAAGTTTCTGGTGGGATGTGAGCAGGAATGTCCCCGGAAGCGTCCGTGATGATAAGACTCTGGACGGATAGCTCGGTCTACGAAACGCGGGCTGTGACGCAGTTGAAAGTCAATGTGGATGGTGCGGTCGCCGAATGCTTCGCAGAGAATTTGCCATCGCAATTCGGCGGGGATTTTTGCGAAGAATGGTGACGCGGTTTGGGGGTCAGTTGGCTGCCAGGATTCTGCTGGAATCCCAGGTGGAAGATATGGTATTGGAGGCGCCAAAGCGAGGGGGTCCTGGGGTTTTGACTTCTCTTTGTCTCTCCTAAACAATTGCCGTAGACGGCGCATAGTGAATGTTGGCGATTTGGTGGTGGGGTGTTTTTTTTTTGGTTCGTGTTGGAGGAAAAGTTCTGAATGAGATGAGAAGGCCCAGAAGGGGAACCGCCAAGTACTTATCAAGGCCAGAGAGCGGCTCGCTTGGACGACGGGTTGGCTTCGATATGTGCATAAATGAACCCGATCACGTGTACCCTTGGTTGCAATCTAGGCCACCTCCGGCGCTTGGCAAATTGACTCCTTAGTATCCAGGGATATCATTATTTGGCGCCGAGCCGGCAAGACAAGGGGAAAGGAATGAAGAGTGGAATAGCCTGTGATATGATGTGCAGAACCATTACCGTCCTCATTCCTCACGGTTCCCTCTCCCCAATCGGTCTCATCCATGGCCTTCATATACACATCCTGAACAAGAGAAAAAAAGGCAAGCAGATCGTAGTGAGGTGACGTCGAAGGTTTGCCCGCGCTTGCCGAGGCGCATTGTGAGACGGGCAATAGAGGATATGTTGGTTACTGGTAGGATAGAGGGATTAGCGATAGGATGACCAGAGAAGATGGGACAACATACTTGCTAGAGGCCGAATTGCATCCGGTGCTATTATGCCCCAGCTTCATTCCCGTATCCGCACGAATGGAAATTGGAGGTTTGGTGCAACAGCATTGCTGGATGGGGCTTGGAAAGGTTGCAAATCGGATTCCTTATCCTGAGTAGCTTTTCAAGAAGGTTGGCTTTCAAGGCACGCACGGCGGTCAAGCTACTCCAGGACAGAGTCCGGAAGCTCTCGGAAGGTCGCTTGCCCAAGGTTGTTGAGTGACTCGACGAGGTAAAGCTAGGTGACTGTTTCCGGGGCAAAGATTTGTACTTCAAACCATCGATGTGGCGGGGACATGTCTTCTCTTGCTCAGGACGACGGATGATTGATTTGTTCTTGTTTCTCCACAAGCAATTCTGATCGCCAGCCTTTGCAGAGGGGGGTCCGAGGACGAAAATGGGGACCGTGGAAAGCGTTATGAGCCTGCACTCCTTCCACCGAAAAGTGGTGCTGGTCTTCTCGGGCCAGGGGCCAAGAACAGGCCGCCGGTTACATAGCACTATCAAAAACATCATCAACAAGGCTCCCGGTAATCTTGATGCGGAACCACCGTAACAAGATGTTGGAGGCAACATTTCCGCAAATAAAGGAAGCGAGTCCCTCCCTTCAGGGAGATCTGGTACGTACGGTTGCAGTACAACCAACACGCCTGGCGTGGAAATGCGAGAATACATCATGCCAGTGCGCTGTGGGTCTAGTGCACGCCTCAACGGGTGGAAAGCACGAACTCTCCAGACCCCCAACAGTAAGGCCTCTCGCATCAGATCGGACATGACATTGATGTTGCCTTGGCTCTTTCCAGAACCGGAATCCATCCAGGTACCTTGTCTACCGTAACCGAAATCGATCGAGATGCAATGGAGTCACAATCTCAGCTCTAGCAAGTTGCTACTGCGCCAATGACGAAATGCAAAATAGTGATTGCATGTCAAACCATCATTACTGACCAGAGTGAAGCCTGTTTGATCAGGCTCTTCCTTCACCATGTTGATACGGGGTACAGGATTACTCCGCTTCAGGCACAGGACTAAATTACACTCCCGAGCCCAACGGAGCAGATCTACTTGATATCCTCATATGGAAGGAGCAGCACGGGATGAAGCCTATGCGTGGATAATCAGAGAGGAGTCCCGGGTCCGACGGCGAAAGGAAACTAGGGCAGGACTCTCATCGCGTCATCGACCTTGACAGCTTCCCTGTCTTCGAGGTCAGGCGAGGGAATCTAAAAGTATAATCGTCCAGGAAGAAGGTAAAAAGGAAAGAACTCTTGCAGCAATGGCCTGAAAGGTCGCGCGTTCTTTTCGTGTGGACCTGCTGCATCACGACATCGGGCATGCATGCCCGAGTGCCTGCCTATCAAGGAATAAGATTTCCCGAAGGCAAGATAAACTCACCGCGATCTAAGGGACACATTGGGAGCTCCAGAGCCTCGCGGGCCTTCGTGGCCTGGGTCTAAGTCTTCCCCTCGGTGTGTTAGACTTGGGACCAATGCGAAGGTGATGATGACTTATTTAACAGGCAATAAATCACATAACAATTTAAATATGTCCATAACCAGTTCACCGTCTCATTGGGGAGGTGTTATCTGCACAGTGTTTACAGATCGGATGAGAGAAGCGGTATGAGTTCAGGGGTAGGTACAGTACCTACATGTACCCAGTTGCGAAAACTCGATTCTCATGGGGACCACCTTCCTTAAAGCAATAGAAAGTAACCATCCGATGACTTGATTTACAAATCAACTTGCTCATGACGACAGTCATGAGGGCAAGCAAGTGGGTCGTGTCATGTAGACGGACCACCGAAAGCGGATGACAAGATGGATCGGCCCGTGCAGATGATCGTCTGTCAGCTAAGGCCGCCACCGACTTCAGGGATCTTGTGGTGGCCTGGCAGCCCTGTAGGGCTATTGGCTGGCACGCTGGGGCACCTGAAACAAAAAAAAAGGCAACCAGGGACCAAACGCCACGAAGTGGACCTATTCCACTCCGGACAGCCCGCCAGCTTTTTTATCACTTTCTTCCACAACTTCTCATTTCCCCCATCTACTTTGATCATTGAACTTCCATCTCGTACGTCTGATCACCCTTCTTGCATCGATGTCGACATCGATGTCGACAAGGATGCGTCCGTTGATTTAATTCGAGTCATCTTTCAAATTCGCTTTCAACCCATCTGATTCGATTAAGTTGTCCGTCTGTAACACTACCTGTTTTATTCCAATTCTTCTTCCACTTCACCAAGTCCCCCATTTCAGAGTCACACGCAACCAAGTTCATCTCATCATGAGGGTCAAGGCACGTTTCCGCCGTGTCCGGGACCTTTTCCGTCGCGCTCGGAACAAAGCCAAGTCAAAGTACTCGATTGGAAAGTCGGCGTTGGTGCCAGTCAGAGAAATCTCCCGAGAGGAGATGCAAACAACCCAAGACAACCAAGATACCTCGGCATTCTTTGCTCGTCTGCCCCTCGAGATCAGACAGCAGATATATCGAGAGGTCTGGAAGAAGTACCTCAAGCCAGTCCGGATGGTACCCTCTAACCCCGGAACGGATCTCCGGATCCATCTCTACACCGACGACTCGTCCGCTAGCGTCAAGACGTTTCGGCATACCAGGTGCCATGTGCACCCATGCGACCCACACCACGAGGATACGCTCTATGCCAGCACTCCCTGGCTTCACGACCTTGACATTAACCCCGACCACCCCGCTCCTGGATGGTTCTGGTACGCCTGGGTTCTTCGCGTCCATTGGGGAAAACACTGGAAGTGTCAGCACGTCGTTCAGCGCAGATGGGATCCGCGGACGGGGACCACTAAGGATGCTCCCAAGTCGCCTTTCCTCCCTGTGTTTCTAACCTGCAAGCGAATGTGGGTACCCTTCCATCTGACTCCATCATGGGATTTCCCTAACATCTTCGTCCAGGTACTCTGAAGCTATCACCTCCTTCTTTGCCAACGTCACACCAATCTTCACGTGCTCTAAGGATGCGCAAAGGTTTTTTATGGACAAGCCTCACCCATACCTCTCAGCTGTTCGGTGTGTCGAGTTGAGCCTCGCAAACAACAACGACAACCTGTATCTCTCAAACATCTGGAGAGATCCTGCCTGCCGACACCACCGCTTGGCACAACCTCACGAGCTCAGTGAGGAGGACGATGAGCCCACCACTATTGTCGCGCACAGACCAGAGACGCGCATCCTTGGAAAGGCGCTGTGGGAGAAGCTTATTTTGGGCATGCGTGAAAACACTCCCAATCTCAAAGACATGGAGGTTTGCATTGCCGGCTGCATCAAAAGACACGAGGTTCTCTCTCCTTTCGGATATGACGCCACCGAAGAGGAGCTAAGAGACTCTGACATCATGGATCGCTCTGGAGAGAGCTCGCGCGCCATCAAGCAAGCTGATGAAGAGCCTGAAACCCCGTGGGTCCCCCTCGGAAAAGTTGTCATAACGTTCCGAAACAACAAAACGGTATACATGCAGCAAGATGGAAAGATGAAGTTGCAGAATGATGTCGACGGAGCTCGTGCTGGTCAGGAGTAAATGCTTATGTATGATGGACGATGTACGATTTGATGATTTGTTTTCTTCTTCTTTTTTTTCTTTTTTTTTTCCTTTTTGGAGGGGGCGCCATGTACCGTACAAACACGATTATCTTTGCCACGCTTGTCATGAAGGATGGACGTATGATTTATCGCATATGGGGATTTGAAGATTATGAGAGATGACGCCAAGGGCTGCAATTTCTTTCTGGTACCTGTACTATATTTACCATTTGCTTGATGGATTGTGTTTGCTGCCGTGAGTCTGTAACTATTATCAGCCTACTTTTCTTTTCTCAAATTACACAATATTTCTTTGGGAACAGGGATTGCAAATTGTGATTCGTGTCGAACTGATGTGAATACAGGCTGTGTTCATGTTTGTTTTGCGTGCAAGCATCCCTGTGATGATGTATCTTTTGGGCGTTGACTATCTACATACGCTTGCTGCTTATGATATTACGTCTATTCATGTGCACTCTTGCTGATGTATGTACTGATTGGGCTCTCCGCGTAAGGTTTGAAGGTAACCTGGCGAACTTGTAGCTATTATCACGAGAGCTGGACGGATGGTACGTGCCAGCATGTTGCAAGCGCAGCTACAGCCATCGAGACTCATGTTTACTTTTAAGATACAGGCAGTGCCAAAGTAGGAAAATGGCGAACTGTCGGTCCTGTTGGGCGGAAGCACAACTAAAGACCGAGAAGCTCCTTTGGGACAGGCATATAATATGAGGGTGGGAGATGAGGCCATCTCGGGAATGTCTTGGCACTGCTTTTTCCGCTTGCCCATCTGGTGTGCCTGCCAAGCCGTTAGGCCGCCTCGCTGCAGTCAGAGAGTGGCGATGCATGAATAGCCTGCTTCGTTGAGATTTCCCCATCTCAGTATTCGTACCGACGAAATCCTCCCCCCTGGCCCTCACTAATACTGTCTTCATTTGGCCCTCCTAGTCAGCCCGGTTGGCCCAAGATGCCTTTCATACCCCCTTTTTCCTCACTTAACACAACGTCCCTGAAAACGCGCTCAGACGCGCCCGCCGCCTCCACAGACAATGTGTCATCATGGAGGTGGGTGGTCATCTCTTCCCAGAAAACCGAGTGAGTCGTCGCTAAGTCCTCTCGCAGACTAGAGCCTGATGGCCGAGGAACATTTGGTATTCTCCGCAGCTGCATCATTACCCTTGCCCTCTGCGTCTACACTGCAATACATCTTAACATCCCCGCCGCCACGGATAAAAAGAGGGACATATATCTTCGCAAAGCAAAATGGGTCGCGATTGCCATGCTGGCACCAGAGTTTATCGTCTACGTTGCTTGGACCCAACGACAAAAGGTTTTGGAAATTCATCACAAGGTCAACGAGGGAATCAAGAAACATGTTCGTGTCCAAACGGATCCGCAAAGAAGAATAATTCGTCAAAGGACGACTGTTAAGCTAACCAACACAACCTCATAGCAATCCCGTGACTCGACGCAGAAGAGAAAGCACCCATGGACAATGACACACAGCTGGTATGCCTACATGGGTGGATTCGTTATTGACACGACCCCCAAACCACATGAAGACCTCATCATCGAAGGAAGTCCCAAAATCACTCTCAGGAAATATGCCCTTTTCCTTCTTGCTTCGAAAGGCTGGCTTCCGGATCTCCACAAGGGCGACATTGAAGACAAGAGCAAAGCAGACGGATTCGCCAAGCTGTTTGCGATTGTTCAGTCCGCTTGGATGTTGCTCCAATGCATCATGAGATGGTCATGGGGCCTCCACGTCACAGGTCTCGAGCTCAACACGCTAGCTCATGCGGTGTGCGCCCTCAGCATTTTTGGGCTTTGGTGGGACAAGCCTATGGATATACAACACCCCACGGTATTGCAAGCCGAATGGACTCAACCCTTTGCAGCATATCTTTGGATATCGCGACTTCCCATTCTCTTTCTCCCAAAAGATGTCAGGCGTCCTGCCAAAACCACGACGGGTCTTGACGGAGCGGCAATCACAAAAAACTGGGATGGAACGGGAATTGAGTCGTTGTGGTGGTTCTTGGTGGACCCATCCACCCTTCCGCCAGATAGCTTGCAAGAACCTGCAACGCAGACAATGGCATGGACAGCGATGTCGGTTTTCAGCACGGACAAAGTACCCACAGACGAGGTACGCATCTTCAACTGGGAAAGCGGACAGTACAGCTCTCGCACTTTCAGCGGTTCTCCATCCACAGGAGGATTAGTGACATTGAGCCTGACCTCGACTGAACTAGTGGTTTTACCATCCTTTGCTATAGGGTTTGGTGCACGTCTGCCTGAGTCCGAAAAGTTGAAGCCGTTCGAAATCGACAGGGCGCTGATCGTTCGGTGGAAAATTGTTTGGGATTGGCTCCACGCTTTACAACAGGACGATGCTTCAGACAAGACCTTTCCTCCACCAGCCGTGGATTCAGGGATGACCCCTCTTCTAAGGTTTCGGCGCGCGAGAATTAGCGAGCATCACTATGACCTCTGGGGGTGTATACAGTTTCGGGTTAATAATTTCAACGGACAGGAAGCCACTACGGATGAAAATACCCTCATGTCATTATTCGTCTTCGTCATTTGCGCCGTGGCATATGGAGGCATACACGCAGCGCACTGGAGCCATCATTTTTCGTCGGCGATCGAGCAGATTCTTTGGAAAGTTTCGTGCATTTACATACCATCCTTCGGGATAGCCTCATTTCCAATCTTCCTGGTTTGGTACGCCATAGAGAGGCGGCATGATAGGTCCGAACTGGACTCTCGATTGAAAGCTTTCGTCCACATATTCTACCGAAGCGGGGAGGGAGAGAATTTGCATTACTGGCCCTGGGTACTCTTGGCCGGAATCTTCCTTGTGGCATATTTGGTAGCTAGGCTATATCTGGTCGTGGAGGCCTTCATCACACTTCGAAGTGTTCCGGAATCTGCCTACAGGACCCCAGACTGGACACAGTATCTACCACACCTGTAAATAGGTAGATAGTCACCGAATGCTTCCCGTGGATGCCGATGTATCGCCCCACTTGCGCTCCGGACCCGACTCCGAGTCCGGCATCGGACTGCACGGGCGCGGGGCAAAGTCAGCCGATGGCGGTGGCTGTGCCGCCACATAGCCCCCTTTGAGCCCCCCTGGGTCAATATTGCTGCAGAACCATATGATCAGGAGGCCGCCAAGTCGTCATTGTATTATTTTTCGTTAGTAAACAATTGATGCCCGACAACAAATCGCATACTTGTAGCGCCCTGGCAGGGGAAACTCGGTGTGCTCGGGTACCCGAATCTGGACCTATGTACCCCTGCTGGCGTAAGCTCCCTTGCCGCTCAGCTCTTCCTTGGCCCTTTTAAGCTTTTTTGGGGCCCCTCCTCCGATTCTTCCTCCTCCTTCGCACTTCTCTGACCAATTCACCATCACTTCGGCTTCCGAACAACAAACTTCACCGACATGTCGAATTACTACCAAGCCCCAGGGCAACCTCAATACGCCCAACAAGGTGCTCCGAGCCCTTACCCTCCTCAACAGGGCTCTCCGTACCCTCCTCAAGGATCCCCTTATCCTCCCCAGGGCGCGCCCTCCCCTTACCAACAAGCACCGAGTCCTTATCCTCCTCAGCCTCAATACGGAGGAGGTCCTCCCCACGGCGCGTCGCCCTACCAGCAACAAGGACAATATCCTCCCCCAGCCGGTTATCCTCCTCCTCAATCCCCTCCCTACAACCAACCACAAAACCTCCAACCCTACCCGCCTCCCAACGCGAGCGCGTCTACCTCTCGCCCTGGCTCGGCACAGGGTGATTCATCAAACCCGTACGACGACCCAGCGAACCGCGCGCACCACAATCACACGACGGGCGTGCCTCCTCCCAACGCCGCGCAAGCATACCCTGGCTCCACTGCTTCCGGCGCTCCCGGCGCTCCCGGCGGCCCAGCCGACGGACCCGATGGCGACCGCGGTCTCCTTTCCACGGTTGCCGGCGGCGGCGCTGGCGCATTCATAGGCAGCAAAGTGTTTGGAGGCGGAAAGATGGGCAAGATTATGGGCGGCGCGGCTGGTGCGCTGGCAGCGAATTTCATTGAGGGAAAGATCAAGGATAAGAAGCATAGCAGTCCCGGTTCCACTTCGAGCTCGCATCATACTCAGGGTGGACATCATGGGCAGGCGCATTCCTATGGCCAGCCTCAGCAGCAGCATGGACAACCGCAGCATCAGTATGGGCAGCAGCCTCCTTACGGGCAGCAAGGAGGAGGATATGGACAGCACGGTCCTCCGCCGCCTCAGTATAACCAGGGAGGATATGCGCCTCCCGGACAGCCGAACTATGCGCCCGGGAAGTGGTGATAACTGCCATAGTACAATGATGTTGAGTCGAAATTCGGGGAAGTAGTGGAATGGATATGTTTTGTATTTTTGATGCTGATGACGATGATGGAAGCAAGTAGGCAGATGCAAATAACCCAAGTAAATATCATTTTTATCACCCTACTTTGCAGTGAAATGCACCATCATCACAGTCAAGTCCAATAACTTCATCTTTTTGAACAAATGCATTCCATGCAACCTACAAAATGCAGAAGTAGGCACAAAAATGGAATGAAAAAGGAAAAAAAAAAAAAAAAAAAAAAGAATAAAAAAAAAGAATAACAGGAACAAGGAAAAAATAAGAAGTGCTCCGACCCAGACTTGAACGGCAAAAAGCAAAGGTTTCTTGAAACGTAAAATCATGTTTTCAAAGGTATGTTGTGATAAATATTACCACAACACCACAAACGAAAATAATATCCATTCTTTAGAACAGGGGCAGCTGCTTCGCTGGTGGGAAGTCACCTAGGGAGAGCTTATATAGCGAGGATCCGGCTAGGTGGCTGCTGTCCGGTCTTGTCCTGGGTACCTGGGGACTTGTAGTCAGCGGGCCCTGCTGTGTTGAGATCTGGAGGTTTATGGATTCGGTTCCGGGTGTAGGAACCGCACCCTCAACCACCCCACCTTCCATCTCAAGTCTCGGCATCGTCCGGGTTCCTGCCAGTATCGGTAACGTCGACCCTCGTACCTGTCAGCTAGACGATCACTTGTCCACTATCAAGTCACTGTTGGACTCGGAACTCCTGAACATCACTTCCACCAACACAACAGCATCTTTCACAGCAGCCCCTCTTGCTGGGCTTGCTTCGAGTTTGGCACCAGCGTCATCACCGTTCGCGACTCGATGCATGGAGAACGCCTACCATCTCCAAGAGTTTCTCTCCTTTGAACTGGGAACTCCTGAAATATGGGAGGACGAGGCTCTCGACCACATCTTCGACGCCATATCACGCAGCGAGAAACCCATAACCCGCGACTAGTCAGGTACATTACGGCGCAGCCGCCCTACGCCGAGCTGATGGTCAGCACATGTCTCATGCTTGGCCGGTGCACCTGGAAGGGAAAGCCACCCGCCTCACTTTCGGGGTGTTAAACAGCGCCCAGATGCGCCTTGCTGACGCACCTCTCCGATGTGCGGGGAAGCCCAAGGTCGTTTTGGTACTCCGGAGCCTTCTGTGCGTCTCCCCCTCCTCAGAATACCTTGTGACCCAGGAACTCTGCACTCCATATCAGGCAACAAAGAAAAAATCTCTTATCATCATGTCGGGAGCGGAAGCGGTTGGGGTTATCCTTGGAATCGGCTCCAGCGTCATCACCATCATCGCTGCGGTTCGCAAGATCTTTGACGCGCTGAAACCTACGGGTTCCCTGGCCGAGAAGTTCCGAGACGCGCGGGTCGAGCTCAGGTTTCTCTTGGGGGAGCTTGAAAAACACTACGACCCGGCGAAACACGACCGACACACGAAAGAGTTTGCCAAGCGGTGTCTAGAGAACGCGAACCGGCTGCAGACCTGTCTTGCGTCGTCCAGGAGCCGCATCGCTCGGCTCTGGCGGGAAAAGGAGGTGCTGGAGCTGGTTGACTCGGTGCGCAACAATTCGACTCAGATACTCAACGCCGTTACGCGCACGCAGGAAACGTCAGAGCGGCCTGGAAATCAAGTCCATCTCGTCAACAAACTACTGGATGAGGGGCATGCTGTACAACGAGTACAAAGACGACGACAGTGCGAGAGTGTACAAGAAACTGGAAGAAGCCGTGGATGCGTACAGCCGGGCCTTGACGGCGGCCAAGAACGCGCGGCCGGCATACACCGAAGGCATCATCAGGGTCTACATCTCGCTCGCCGACTGCCACAGGGAGCAGTCCCACGACCACCACTTGCGTCCTTCGGAAAAGCTCGAGTTGGCCCGCGAGGCAGGCCGATGCTTGGAGCGTGCCATCCAGCTGGCAGAGCAGCACGGGGACGAGACGAGGGCCAAACGGGCTCGGCTCGAGGATGCCGTCCTGCGCGCTCGGAAGCTCCTCATAAAAGCCAAAGACCTCGATCAGTTTAATGTCACGAAGGAGGAGCTAGCCCAGCGCGCGGGCAGGGCGCTGAAGGATTTGGTTGCGCATCGGAACAGGCGCAGAGCCGAAGGAGACAGAATAAGCGCCAACTGGGCTGGATACTGGGCGAAGCAGTTGGAGGCCATGTAGCTAGACTCTTCCCACGCCTGCAACTTCCCATGTGCGTTGTTTGCTACATTTGCGAAACGTGATGGTGACTATTTATGGTGGGGTAAATTGCAGTTTGCGTTGTCGTTGGGACAAAATTGAACACTTGAAAACAAAAAAGAACAGTAGAAAGAGCCATCAATTCGCCACGTAAACTCCAATTTTACTTAAGCCACCTACCTAGATACCTACCAACCAACCAAGCATCATGGACGCCTCGCGCTCACGCGTTTAGGCGGCGCGCTTCCCCGTGTTTGTCTCGACCCGCTACCGCTACTAATACTTGACCCCTCGGTGTCGCTCCCACGCTTCTTCTTCTTGTTCTTCTTTCCAATCTTGTTGGGAAAGGTGGGCATCTCCCCTACGTCATCCGCCACTACAGTAACACTGTCACCAGTTGCGGAATAGGCGGCGCCGGCAGCCTTTACCTTCCTCTCAAGCATCTTCCAATAGTCTGGTGGATTACTGGCTCGGCTCCCCGGGGACGCGACCGGGCTGTCGGGCCTGTTGGGGGCGGAGTAGTCACCACTGCCACCCCGAGCGTAGATGTTGAGATTCAAGTGGTTTACCTTGTTGATCTTGATGTTGGTTGTGCCGCGGCCGCCGTTGCCGTTGCCGTTGACATGTACGATGTTGGCTTTTCTCTTATTTTTTGAGATTTTTCTTTCCTCGTCGTCGTACACGTCGGAGCGGTCATCCTTTGACCGGCAGCATCCGCAGTACCACAGGAGCCAGCTCAGGAGCGCAAGACTGATTCCTCCAACGACAATGCCGGCGATCACCTCGCCGCTCAAGCCGCCGGATTTTGAGGAGTCAGAGCCAGTTCGTCCGTCCTCGGAGTCTGGGGAGACGGTTATGATTGCTGATGAAATGCTGCTGCTGGCTTGCGTGCTGGTCTGCTCAAGGGTGGGCAAAGCAGGAGTTGGAGTAGGGTCTAATTGTTGTGTGGTATCCTCAAACAAAGGTGAAGTGGGACTTGGCGGTGGCCGAACGGTGACGGCCCGAGTCGGTCGTTCTGCTTGAGTGGTGGGTGGCGTGGATGAAGTGCGGCGGGTAGTCGTTGTGGGCGGAGTATACCTCGGTTGTGATGAAGTCGACTTTCTCGTGATCAGTGTTGCCGGTGGTAGTATGATTGGTGTGTTTGTCGTGCGTGTAGTAAACGCGGTGGGGGTGGGCTTGGTAGATGAAGCACCCGCCTTGGAGGTCATGGCAGCTTTGGTCTCTGATACAAGGTAATTGGATTGACAAGATTTTGATGTCTTCTTCACGGCTGTATGCAGCTCCACTAAAACGAACCAGGCATAAGAGCTTTATACTCCCGACACTTACTTCACTCCTTCTCAGCTGTGTGAGCAGAATGTCGGACAACAGTGAAGAGCAGAACCGTCATGTTTTGCACAACGCAGGGGGCCTATTACGCCCGGGACGTTGCCATCTGGGGCTGTCAACTGCCAGTTACACTACCGTGTATATTCAGCAGTTGGCGTTTGCGCCATCGTGAGATTTTTCAGTGACAGTGCATTGGAGCCAATGGAATGACTTCATTCTTTTCTGCCTCACTGGGCTTCCGGCTGCATACCCGTTTGTGAACCAGGATTTTCCACCTTTCCCTTTCCTTTTTTTGATCCTTCGCAAGAGCGTTTCTCCGCGGCAGAGAAATGCTCCCAAAATAAGCAGCCAAAAACGCCACCAGGCAGAGCCACATCACTGACCCGTGTTCCTTGTCGAGGTCAAGAGGACCAGCACATGGGTGAATCCAGCAGAAATTCCGTGACTCTGGACGTTGATAAACAATTTGTGTAATATAAACAGAGGGAATAGATCAATGACCTGTCACTCTTCAACGGAAGGCTGAACCTCCCCCGACGTCCTGAATCCACGGATGCGAACACCTTATCTGTAATCACATGGAAGGCAACCCTTTGCCAGAATCTTACATGCATCTTTTGTGCCTTCCGTGGCGTCGACCATGCATCGTGGGGGTACTTGGGACAGCCCTGCCACATAACAGGTCGAGAAGGGTTCTTGGCACACATGTGCCGCTTACGTTGTTTCCTGTTTCCTCCTAACACAAACCATGAGAGACATGTATATGCGGTCACAATTGAAGAGATACCCAGGCGTACAACTCACTCAAGGGGCGGGTAATTCCGGCGAGGCAATTCAAGGCGGGCCGTGCTTCACGGTGGAGATGAGATGTAAACTGCCCACCTGAAGAAGCAAACGAGTTCCACTGTCGGCTGAGAATATGGCAGAGACAGGACCGTAATTAAGATTATGTAATTCGAGTCGTACCGACGGTCTGGTTCAATCATGCATCTGTCCATGACCAAAACTCAAGTCAAAATTTATAAAGTTCAAGCCCGATGCCCAATATCGTCCGAAACGAAAAGTCCTCTGAGGCTCAGCATAGATGTAACCTCGTCAATTCCAGGCACATATTAACCTTCCTCACCTTCCCAACATTCACACCACTTATCATTCTAGTACGCATGACTAACAGCAACCGGTGGCTTGTCAATCTCCCACTCTGTTTTTCTCAGGAGCCAAATTCACTCGGTGCCCGTTAGGTACAGTACACAACCGCACAATAACGGCCACATCATTAAACTCATAATGTGACACCCGCCCCAACTATGATATCGTGTTATAGCCTCGCGAGGGCACCGAGGGGGGTTTGAGGGATGTGAATGACAACCATTTTGGTGATCACGTTGAAAACGCTTGGTAGGTCGTGATTATGGCTGGACTTGATGAAAAGAATCGAAAAGATGTGTGCCAAAAGAAAAAAGAAAAAAAAAAAAAGAGAAAAAAAAAGAGAAAAAAAAAGAGAAAAAAAAAAAAGAGAAAAAAAAAGAGAAAAAAAAAAAAGAGAAAAAAAAAGATGTTTGGATGACAAAAAGCCAACAATGACGCATCTCGAATTTTGTTTACCGTTGAGCAGCTTTGATCTAGATGGCGCAAGTTAAATTCCTTAGATGACGAGTTTGAAGATAATTGAGCCAACCAAGGTTAACCTTTAAATCTCACTGTGCCACGAAGACGGCTGGCAATCCAAACCACGACAAGAATGATGTACATAGACGGCGTTGACAACTGCTGTTCATTCTAAGTATTTAATGAAACTGTGACTACCTAAGAATTCCATCTAACAAAAAACCAAAAACAAACTCCCACCAGCTCTCCGCGGCGAGGATCATTTCCACCATCATGATCTCCTCCTCCTCCTCTCTTGTCAAGATGTGTCAACCCCGACTTCTCACTTGAGACACCCGAGACAGCCCATTCCGAAGATCAAATGCATGAAAAAGAGAAACAAAAAAAAAGGGTAAAAAGAGAAAAGTGCGCCTCAGAAAATAGTCAAGGTAAAACCACCCCAAGTCGACTGCCCAAGGAGAAAAAAACCCAAAGACAAAACAAAACTGGTTCGTGGCACCAACAGACCGAGGTTCCCCATCGCTGGGAAAACACCCCTTCATCATCGGCATTTGGTTTGGATCAGCCGCGCGACCTACGTACCCACGGGCGAGCTTCAGACGCTTCCTACGAATGATCTTCAGCTGAATCGAAAAGAGCAAATGCAAAACACCAATTCATCAAAAACTTCTGATGCCCACCTCTGTAGGACGAAAAAAAAAGTGGACCATTTCCAGCACTCAGAAGCTGCGGACGTGCAAACGGGAAAACCCCGATGCACACGGTGTGTGTGTGTTGCTTGCCGATTGAAAACCAGCGCCGCGGCGAGAACTGGTTGGTTAGAAGAACAAACCCAGACAGTCTCGTTTTGATGATGTGTCGACCGTATTCCTGCATGCTCTTCTCTGGGTACCCACGACTAGGGTCTCCCCAGAACGTAACCAAAATTGCAAACCCGCTGATCCACGAGGAGAGAGGTGCCGCCCTGCTTGCCACCACAAATTCCCCATACGTGCAGGAATTACGAATTGACAGGAAAACCCTGCCAGCAAGGTCACAGTGTCGACTACCGATCGGTAGTGTGTTGGTTCGCATACCGATATTGCACGTCTCCTCGCGGGTTGCTCCCATCCGTGACATTTCAGCTGTGTTTCTTCTTTCTCGGTTCTTCTCTTTCGCCCTGCTGAACTAATTACTTCTCTCTCTCTGTGTGCGCCTCATTCCGTGCGCTTGTCAGGATGGTGACGAGAACCCCTTCACTTCGGAGTCTCTGTTTCGGTCTCGTGTCAGTTTGGACGCAGCTCCATCACCGATGGGGTGGAGCGAGTCCCCCTTCACTTCGGGGAACTCTCATAGGTCTTCTCTTTCAGGCCGCTGGGTCCAAGATCTGTCCACTAGGGATTGGATTCCCCCTTCACTTCGGAGGAACCTCTCCGGTCATTCCCCCAATGCCTGGCATGTTCTCCCTTCACTTTGGAAGAATAGTCTCGAAACAACCTTGGTTCACGATGAAATCCCAAAGATGGCCACCAAGCCTACTTCATCCAGCTTGGTGTCGACTGTCTCATGCCCGGCTTCTTCCCACAAGTCTCTAAAGCCCCCGGACCCTCCCATGAGAAAGACCTAGACTTACTCCCTGGTGTGAAAGCCTGCCCGCCGGAACGGCCGCATTCTCCTCCTAGGGTAAAGACACCTGGAAGGAGTACTGGGCACCGCGCGCGCGAATGTCGTTCCCCCAAACAGAGTAATAACCCAGCAACGTAATGCCACAAAGGCAGCATCACGCTGGTGTCGTTCCCCTGTCCCTGAGGTTTCCCTCATTGTCAAGTAATCCGATGAGGCTCAACTGAAGGCAAACTAGGCCTTCTCTCATCTGTTCTGCCGCAAAGCCACACGACCCCAACAGGGCTAGTGAGGTTTGACCCCCCGTTCACCCACCCAGCTGCAGCGCGGCTGCCGCAAATAGTCATCATCCACTGAAGGAGAGCAATATTCGCGGCGACCCTGTGAAGAGAATCCAGTCACCCAGCAAACGCTGAACTCATGTTCAAGAACTGAACCGTTTCCCGCGCCCTCCACAAGGCTCCTTTGATCGTGATATCCCCCCCAGAAACCCACCAAGCCCTCGTCCGTAAACGCGTGTGTGAAAGAAGCTGGGAGTCCAACAGGCCACTCATGCCTCTACATCCCCCAGTTGCCGCACATGAAACCAACAAATGTCGCCTTGCGCAACATGTCGAGAAGCTGAGAGTACAAGTACACTCATGCCTCTAAAACACCCGACTACAGACATATGCCCTCGTCGGAACAAGACACACGGACAAAGATAAACCCCCAGAACCCTCACGGAACGGCTCAGAAAACACAAAGGGCCTTCTGTCTCTGCGAGAACAGGTTGACAGGAACCACAATGATGACGGGCATCCCAGGATCACCCAGAAGGCGCCCGCTTCGTCATCGCCATCTCCTGATAAAAACCCCCCTCGGTAACCGATTTGTCCTTCCTTGATCCTCAGCAATTTGCCTGCCACACTGCCCAGTTCCCAGAGAAGCGAGCTGACCGTCGCCACACGATCGCAGCGGCTTCTCGTCGGGGAGATGTCTCAATCAAGACAAGTGACGAGAGTGAAGCTCTGCCACTCTCGCAGTTCTTCGTCGACCATGCTCAGGTTGGTTCCGCTTATCGTGATTGAGCCACAGCACCAAACGGGAGGCTGATCTTTGGGTGCGGCCGGGTTGATTGACTTTTTTAAACAGGTCCCCCAGCCTAAGGGTGTCCAGGCCTCGTGTTGTCGCGCACGTATGCGAGGCCTATTGCTAGAGTTAGCGCGCGCGCGCGCGCGTGTGTGTCTTGATTGCGAAGGGAGGAACTTACAGGACACAGAGCGCGACGAGGAATCAGTAAACACTCCTCTGCACTGCTCGGCCAGCCGGTACTGTAATCCCTGTCCACGTCCCGATCGACACATGTCAACTTGTCAAGTGGTTGACGAAGTTGTTGATGTCAAGCGGGCATGTTTATGGTGACAGATGCCAAAGACCCCAAGAGGCACGAACACTGAATACCTCTGGCGAAGGAACGGTCTTTGGCAAAGATGGACGAGTCTGGGCATGCTGACGGGGGCCGCGCGGGCGATGCATGAGCTCTCTCATGTCCTCGATGGCTCGATTGTTTCCGTCTGGGTAGGACTTGGTGTTAGCCGGGGTTCTCCTTGTGGAAACAACGCCGACGATTGAAACGGCACGACTCGCGCGGGTGATTGAGATGAGATGGGAGTCGAACGTACCTTGCACTGAAGCGTCGACAGAAGAGAGAATTTCAGGCCTCGTCCAATCGCGCCGGACGCGGTTGAGAGCAGTGCCGACCCCAGAGAGTTTGGTATTATAAACTTGTGATATGCAACTCTGTCGTAAATGACATGGGATCAAGAAGAAGATACCCGCAAGGTGATTGGCCCGGCGACATGACCAGCGATCGCCAGAGCTTGCGTGTATCCGTCCTGTTGGTTTCATGTAAACGGCTTAGGTTCACTTACCTTTGCCTCCCACGCGACGATCTGATGTTGAAAGATCAGATGCGAATGGTTGATGAAGTTGGCTTGCGATGGCAGCCGATGCGGTTGATGCGATCGGTGCGTGGGGGAATCGCGGCGCGGCCAACATACCCAGAAGAAAGATGTGGGAAGAAGCAAAAAGAGAAAGAAAAGAAAAAGTGGTAAATAAAAAAGAAGAAGAGGAAGAAGAAGATGATGATGATGATGATAATAATAATAAATGATGAAGAAGGATAGTTACCATAGGACAAAAGTCGGTTAGATGAAAAGATGCAGTCGTGGTTGCAGGAGTGGTGTGGTCGCATGAGCGGTATTGTTGGTTGACGGTGTTGCAAGGTTACATGCATAGATAGATGGGATGAAGGGAATGAATTGCAGGGAAAACTTGATAAAAGAAAGCGAAAAACGTGGGCAGGGCGGTGTACCAAACCTAAAATCCAGGTCCAGACGGCAACCAAACTAGGGTTTCAGCCCAAAAAAACCAGGCAGCTGGTCAGCCACGTTGGTACTGCAGCGGCTTCTTTGGATGGAAAGAAGGTTGGACGGAGTGCCCTGGGAGGAGGGGGAGGGGGAAGGGGAAGAGGTGAGACCCCACTGGGGTCCTGTCGAAGCTGAGCTGGTCCTCTCTGGAGACTTGTATGACCTTCGGAGAGTTGAATCCGTTGTAGTTGCAGGCCAATCGCACCCATGGCTGTTGGGTACGTGGTTGATGTGTTCGTAGATAGGCTTTCAAATAAAAGGATTCAAGATCGGCGGTTGTATCATTGGGCCATGACGCCACAGGCTTGATGGCCAAGATGAGCTGCGAGTACCGTTGAATCCTTGGTATCCGCTACCGGACCGCAGAAGCCATTCACACAGTCCTACCATCGTGAACAAATCGGGGACTCCTAGATCGATCTTGGAGCACAAATACACAATTCAATGGGGCGGGACGTATGTAGGATCACAGATATGGCCACTGTGACCGAGATGGTGTGGCTGAACTTGACCAACTCGGCACAAGCTTGGATTCCATGGGAATGACATGCGGGCAATAATTCAAAGGTTAAAGTATCCATGCAAGGCTGAGCTCGGCGAAAAAAATAAAATGTATCCATTGAGTTGAAAGCAAACTACGCTTTAGCTACTACATACAAAGTTAGTCTTTGTTGGTCACATTGACTTTGTGGTTTTCATCCATCAAGCAGTCTTAAACGCCAGTTCCGAATGCAAAAACCCCCCCAATGGCCTAGCAACAGCCATGATGATGATCCGAACCATGGAAGAGCTCTAGTGAAGCCCTGTTAGATAGGTACATGTACATGCAATATTGCAATATGCAATGCATATGCAACACATATGCCCCCACAACCCTTAAAATGCAAAAGCATGTTTGAAACGCCGCCACCCATGTGATCCTTGTCCAGCAAAGCCTTACAAACCAGCTTGCTAGTGATGAAAACAAAGAATTTCCACATCATTTGTCCCCGACATTTCATATTGACTTACCTAGTCTTGTAACCCAGCGAGGAAAAAGATGTTGTGTGAGGTTAAATAGAGGCTGCCTCGAATCGCTGGTTCGGACCTCTCAAGCATTGACTGTTTAAGCGCCGTCCCGGCGCGCCGTTCGTAATGGGATCTCAATCTCCCCTTCAGAATCTGATTCGGCAGCAGCTCTATCCAACATCCGGTCAAGTTCATCATCCGCCAAGGCCGGACGAGGTTTAGACGGCACCGAGAGGCCCGTGGAGGCGGGTATAGGCTTGAGCCGAGTTACTGTAGCGTGTGACTCGGCGTGTCCACCATTCATTCGTCTCCTTGGGGTACCCCTGGACGCGGGAGACCCATAAGGCTCGTCAATGTCTATCTCCATCGGCGATCTCTCGAACCCAACGCGCTTCTGCACCCCTGATTGGGATCTGCCATGAACCGGCCTAGCGGTAGGGAGGCTTTTCCTGGCCGATGGGAGAGCGGTTCGCTGGGGCGCCGTGTGCCCCGATGGGAGAGGCTGAGAGGAGGTGGGGAACGCGTGCTTGAGGTTCGCCGAGTTCCCTGGGCTGCTCATGAAAAGAAGGGATTCGATCGCGTCTTTTTCCGCGTTGTTCTGATGATGGGATAATCCCATGGCATCTGCCAAGGATGCCCGATGGTGTGCTGCCAGGAACCCGTTGGGATGACCTGGGCTCCCCGGCCCTGGATACGAAGACGAGTGTAGCGAAGCAGAAAGCAGCGCAGGCACTGGTCTGGGGTTGGAGTGTCTCCTTGGGTGAACCGAGGTGTGTGATGTTTGGATAGCCACCGGAGGGGCGAGACTCGACGATATAGGCTTGACAGGAGACACGGAGCCCGTCCGAGATCCTGTAGTCGGCGAGACTCTGCCTGCTTGATCGCCGCCAGTTCGACCTGAAAGTTGGGGCTGAGGCCCGGTCGTTGGAGTGGTATTGTTGCTGTCACGATGCGAAGCGCTCGAGAGCTGAGGGCTTGCCGACGACCCATTTCGCAGATGTATCGTGGACGTGCTGGAGGTGGGCGACGCAGCCTGCGACGCTAGCGTCTCCACTTGGTCAATCGAGTGCGATTGCCAGCCGCGATTAACTTTGACCATGGCGTATGAAAGGCGCGCTCTCAGTTCAGCAGACAGCTGCCACGTGAGTCAGCTAGCTTGCCCTCGCGCAAAGTGCTTGCTGCGAGCATAAACTTACCTCTCCGACACGACTTCCTACAGTTGAAGTAACACTGACGGTGCTTGTGTTCCTCGAGTGGCCGCTTACCTGGGGCAGCGCCGGTGATGCGATTGAGTTGCTTCGCCCATGTTTCACGGCGCCATCGGCCATCCTCTTCCTCGACGACGCGCCGTTCCCGTTTGCAACTACCGGGTTTTCCGGTATCCTCTCCTGCGCAGCGGCAATCTGTGATAATTGCAAAAGCTGGGATTCTTGGCTCGAATGTTGTGTGCTACCATTGTTGGGGCTCAAACGTCCTCCGTTCGCGGGCGGGGTAAACACCCGATCCGTCTCGTTTGTCGAGCTCGTACCCTGGGAATTACTTCGAGAGAGGAGAGGATGGCGCTGCGTCGTATGCGCTTTCGGGGAGATTGGTGCAGACTGGACTGCCGGAGCCTGCGATTCAACTGCGCTTTCCCCCATCTCTTGGTCGCGTCGGGTTTCGTTGTTCGTAGAGGGCGAATTGTCGCGCAATGGAGGCGCGCCTTGGGGTGCGAACTGTCGTGTTTCGTGGCCGCCGTTGGTCCACGTCGAGGGGACAGCCGTCTCGTGATGCATTTTGCCGTGGATGGCGCTGACACTCCCGTTGCGTGCCGAAAGCGGGACCGTCTGAGGATCTTTGTCCTCGACACGCTCGGGATCAACCCGCGGTGGCGGCGGGATTGGCGTCGGGTCCAAGTCCATAGTTTTCTAACAGTTACAAACAAAAAAGGGGGGGTTAAAAGGTAGCGACAATATGTTAGCCCGTGGTGAGGCTACGTTAAGGGGAAGGGAGGCCGGTTGGCGGGCAACTTTGTGTTTTGGTGGGAAACAGGTTTTGCGAGATTTGGCGATTTGGTGATTTGGCGGGCGCAGTGTGAGATCAGTTGGGTTACGCGGTGGTTCGCGCGTACGCCGCCCGCGGCCCAGTTGATGGATGGATGGAATAGTGGGTGCGCCACGCACAGACAACCTGCTTGGAAAGATGGAGTACAGTACGGTACGGAATACCAAGACAAGCCACGCGGCCGGAAACATGCAGAATGCGATCTCCTTTTCCAGATTTTTTATTCTTCTTTTTTTTTTTTTTCCTCTTCAGAATTGTGAGATATCAATTGGTTGAGAACAGTGAATAGTGATGTATCGTGGACCGTGGAGACCAAAACATAACGTGTATTGCAAAAACATGGCCAAGCAAAGAGCCCCAAGAAAATGCGAGCCTCCGATGACCAAATGCGGCGGGGTTTCGACATTCAGAGCGTTTTTCGTCGGTTGAAAATGGCGCGGAGCTAAAAACGCTCTGACCAACAGATTTGTGGGGAGACAGGGGGATTGGGACGCGAAATCACGTGTAAGGGATTTTGGTTGGCAGCCATCATTCACAAAATGTGATTTTGACTTTTTAAGCGCAATCGGCATTTGCCATTGCAACCTTGGAAGGTTCATCCACAGCCAGAACGTTCATATGTGCCCAGCAATTGTCATTTTGAAACAGCATGGATTCTTCTGCCAGAAGTGTACCTGTCTAATGTTGTGGAGGCATGCTTGCAAATAATTACCATCACTGTCTGTTTCTTCTCACAACCCTGCACAGGACGCATCCAGAGAAAGAGGTTGGCGGTGAATTGACAGAGGAAATGTATCAGTTAATTTTTATCTTTTGTCATTTTGAAGCAACTTAATATGCAGAATGCGAAGTCGGTGACTGTACCAACTGCGATCCGGGATCATTTAATGACTCAGTTTGTGTGATGCGGTCCCGTTGACATATCGTGAAACCCGCATTGCTGAAAAACCGTGCTCACTCGTTTGTAGGCCTTCTGGCGATTGGTAATTTAATCAGAGTGCTTCACCGAACACTCATAAGTCTGCCTGCCGGTTCATGGCCGTCGAATTTTAAATTGACTGCGAGACCTACGGGTACCTCGATGACGACGAGGAAGGGGTGGGCTGCCCTACGCGGGTCCTTGCCAGGTACCTAGCCCCCCAAAACCGAATCGTCCTGAGGCCCTTCACATTCACTCCCGTCCCCCGGAGCGGCTACCGCTTCGTTTTGTGGGTTGCTCTGTTCGAGGCAGTTTATGTCTCTGTTACCAACACCTCTGGACCTCGGCGTCCAGGTGCATCAGCGCGGTCGCTCGATTCCCCACCTTAGATTCAACTTGAAATCGTCGATAGCTACGGCGACTCCTGAGTAAGTAGCGCCTCGATATTGGACGCCGCCGCTCCTATCATCTAGTCGGGGGCGCGTGCGATCCCTCTTCCTCTCGGAGCCTTCGACAGTCACGCTAACAGGTTTAGGGGCCGCAAGGTCAGACGAACAACGACGATCTAGACCTAAATGCATCTCTCAGATGGCTGCGAACGAGTTCGTGGAGTCGTCCAGCATCAACACAACAGCATCCGTCAGACGTGGCAGGTCAGTAGCCCACCACCTCCTCGGTCCCACCTTCACCCATACACCTATGCCAGGCCCGAAGTACTCGCCAGCAACTACGTCTAACCGCGCAAATAATAAGAGCACTTCTGGATTGAAAGGTATCTCTGCCTGCCCGGGCGCGAATGTATGGCGGTGGTCTTCGAGACCAAGGACACGGCTCTCGCTCTTCGTGGAGACCAAGCGCAGGTCTCCTGTGCTCTGCGGCTGGCCAAATAGCCACGCGACGAGTTGCATTCCAATCAGTGAGGATCTTCTTGCTGCCAATCGGTCGCAGTTCGCGCCAGCGAGAGGTTCCGCATTCGGTCGATGCCCGGCCACATTTAGTGCTGCTGCCGGCATGCAGGGCATGCACCAGCCGACATTGACAATGGGGTACCGCCCCATGATGCCTCCGATGTATCAGGCTTGGGCAGACTCTGCTCCTGTAATTGCCGCTCCTACTGCCCAGCACTCTGCTGCTATCCTCGTCGAGTCTGCCGAGACCAAGACGGCCTTTGACGACCTGTTCGGCCAGTATGACGCACTAATCAGCAGGAGTATGCCATCCCTCGAGATCTACATCAATTTCGAGGCGTTGAACCAGGTCGGCACTCGCGCCCACTGCTTGTACTCCGGCCGGTCAGCGGACGAGTTACTGATTTACGAATCGGAATTTGCATTCTCATGCCGATAGACGGAAGGCTTATTGGAGGAGGGCGTGTTGTGGGTTTCTCTTGGAACCAGACCTCTTCTCCTCTCCTGCGAAGTGTGTAATGCTAGATTTTTGATGAGGATGAGGCGTACCACAGGACCGCTGACTTTGAGTTCGTGGAGGTGAAGTAAAGGCGTGACTATTCCGAAGCATAGGTTCTGCTACTAGATATTGAATCGAATCCCTTCTAAGCCGCCACACAACAAGATTGATATCTTCTTGTTTGATTTTACTTCTGATTTTCAACGACCGAAAAGTGTATTTCTGCCCCTTGGGGCCTTGTGCCTTTAGTCGTTCGATCTCGATTACCTGTGTCTCACCCATGCCTAGGTGTGTACATATCCCGCAGAAGGCACTCTTCATTCCGCCTCCTCTTTATAGACTGATCGTCCGATCTTTTGGATGGTATAAATAATGTAACGCAGACCGGTGCAGTCCCTATGGGGGACATGTTGGTTTCCTGTGTTTGGGGTGGGGAACCCTCGCGATGAGTGCGAAGATATCATGTGCAGGTCTTTTATTTACTATCCTGCTGAGCTATGGGCAAATGTTCTTTCTTTCCAAACAGCCTCCTGCCTGGCAGACGACTTGTTACGTGGGCAACTTCACCCCTTACACCACTTTTCCAGAACCTTTGGTATGTCGTCGAGTCCCGTTTCTAGGCCGACCGTGGTTTTGGGTTCATTAAGATGGATACCCACGAGATCGCTTTCCCCGTCCGACTCATATCAAGGCGTTGCGCAAGATGGTTTGTTCTTTTGCCAAGCGTTTCTTTTTTTCTTTATTCTTTCTTTTACAGGCTTGGTTGCCGTGTTGGAACAGGAGACGGAAAACTGGAGGGTCATAGTCAAGTTTGAAACAATACATGGGCTATTTGGCCATTTGAGGTTGTGAATAATTCTAAATGTATCATATGTGCTTACTTGAGTTGACTCTCCAAAATTTAGCAACAGGAGAACTGAGATTAACGTCAACTTGCAGTTCTCAAAGGCACCCAGAATCTACAGCAGCGGAAACTAACTCGACTTGGAGCAACTGCCTCCGTGTCAAATTGAAGAACCCCACCTTCCTTTATCACTGGTGAGGGTCACTTACCCTAGTCTGAGGTGCGCTCTTCCAGCCTGCCCCCAGCAGCAGTCGCGGAACATGTAACGCCAGCCTTATCTCTTACCCCGGCTCAGAAGACGCACGCCCACGACCACGACCCGCTGGCCTGGCATTGGTCCATGCACCGGATCACTGCCAGGCTGGCTGTTTTTGGTTCCTTTTTCGTACTTCTGGGCCTGGGTCCTGACCAAATACAGACCTCGGCGCCCCTGGCGATGCCTGTGTGAGTAACGGCCTCTGATTTTGAACCGAACGGTGCCTCCTTTCACGGCGTCTCCGTTGACGTTTCTGTTTGGATCGTCGTTTTACTCTAAGCCCGGAACGCCACTGCGAGTTTTCTTCACAGCAACGCCGCTGTCCTTGTGGTAAGTTGATTGCTTCAACATTGTTTCACTCCTCTCGTTCTCTCATCTGGCCTACAAGCTAACGCCAATACAGAGCGATCAGCCAATGATCCGCACCATCTCCAAAGCTGTTGCGTTTCCGTCTCTTGTGGTATCTGTTAGGACGAAAGAGGAGGCTGTCCATACGACGGAGAGAAGCGACTCCATTCCGAGCCAGCAACCGGAGAAGCGCAACCCTACAGCGCCTATCATCGCTGTGGCAAGAATACAAGAGAATCCGCGACACCTCTATCGATTCGACGGCGAATCTAGAAAAACCCTAGAACAAGATTTCCACCACCGCCTTTCTTCCAGTCTACGACAATCTCGACAGCGCGCTAAGAACTCGTCTGTTCTTCCACAAGGGCCTATCTTGAAATCTCCAGAGGTTCCGAGCCATGTCCATCCAACAGAAGTGATCATACATTTTATGGATTTTCAGCCGCTTTTTGTCACTCAATCGACACCTCGTCTGTTGAGACCTAGCGAATGGCCACACATCATGCCACCCCGTGGTCGGTGAAGAGCTCGGCAAACGAGCGAAGAAGGCTTCAAGGGGAAGAAATCTCTTGCCGGATTCTTCATTGCATTCTCAAAATCAAGTCAATGATGTGGTGGAAGGGCAAGCTGACGATGGTGGAAGACAACCTGCTGTTTCTGGACGAAACGAACCTTGTTCCTCTTGTCGGCGCGGCTGTCATTGAGAAGCTTCGAGATGAGCTATGTTTCTAGGTGCTTTGCTATCATGGTTGGATTCTGCGGTATCTTAATGTTAATGTTCACGGAGCAAAGGGGCAACAAAGAGGGTTCTCAGCCAAACTTACTGGTGGCGTTCAGCATCTGAATAGGTATTCGGACCACATAGTGGTGACAAAGAACTTGTCCAGCACACTGAAGGTCCAAGCTGCATGCTGCGTTATTGGCCACTGCCGTTCTTGGTACCCGTTGGATACCTCTCCACATCTTCACTACATCTCGAGCAACGGGAGCCCTGTTGTCTTCCTCCAGCGGCACACGGGGGCTCAATTCAGACTCGATTTACGACCAGTTTTGCAGATTCGCGCTACTTCTCTGCCCTCGCCCATCTCTTCGCTTCAGGATCCCAAAAAGCTCGCCGAGTTTACATGTATGCGCGATTTCGAGGATTGACATCATCTTGACTCGTGCCCATCTTTTCAACTCGGTAGGAGAATCATCGGGGCCCATAAACAATTCCATCTTCCACGCTCAACCGCCTCAGCGAGTTACTTCAACGCCAACGCGAGGCGTCGACCAAGCAGAAACTAGTAGCCATCACCACAATGTCGCCAGTCGATGCTAACACTCCAGAGGAAGACTTCAAGCGCATTAGTCAAAGTGGGAGTGAAAATTGGACAAACTAGTTACTGAATGATTCTTCTCTTCCTCGTGGCACTGTAAGTTTCTTGTTGCGAGCTGGTTTCTTGCTTCTCATTGTACTGACAACCGGATTTACAGGCCCAATATCCTTCATCAGCCGACAACAAATGCCCGACCCTTGGGTCCGAGATACGATGACCGTGTCACCGAGCGGGTGTCATCGAGGATGAGCGCCCCAGTATCTCAGCGGTGGCCAAGCTGTAATTGATTCAGATTTGGTCCGGGAGCAAACAAAGTGAGAGATCTTAGTCAACGACACTCGACAGACTGGGCTCGCGTTTCTTCACCCCTTGATGCGCTTTCTGCTTTCAACCTCCTGGCCTCGCCATGGTCTGCCTTCCCCTGAGGGGAAAAGCGCTACCTCCTTTCAACCTCTCATCTTGTTTTCTAGGTATCAGGCAAGGGTGTTCGCTAATATTCCACTGCTCTCCCTAGAAGCAACCATACTTAATACCCGCCACCGTGGGAGAGGCCATCAAGATCCAGAACGCGTTGGCGGAGGTTCCAGACCACCAGAGCCAGACCTACCTCGGCCAGACCTTCGGGATTGAAAACCCCATTGCCTCGGATTCACACGTGTTCCGCTATCTCCTCTAAGACTGATCTCAACGCCCGTCGTGGTCATCTACACACTAGAACGACCGACTTAAAGAACCTCTAATAATTCTTTATTGTCCGTCGTGAGACTTCGGATATTTTTGGCAAGGGTCTCGGGGAGATAGTTTCTACGGGGCCCCAACAGTCCAGCGTGGTACGGCTTTCTCCTGCCAGAGATTGGAGTGATTAATTAGAGTACGAAGTCGGAAGCAGTGGTCTGCACCACAACCGCCGAAGAGGCATTGCGCCTCCCCATTGACGATGGTACACCTCCCTCAGCCATTTGCGATAGTGACAGGGTGATCGGGCGCGGGAGAAAGGACCAGTCATCTATGAACGAACTTGGAAATCTTTAGACAAAAATTCAGCCTATTATATTTAAACTTCAAGTTCGTCTGGCGAGGAAACGCCAGGACCGTTTGATGATAGTATTCAAACTTAATGTTCCGTTTTCGATATGCATTCGTGTGTGAAGACGTCGAAACAATAATATGTTTAATGTGGTGTTGCATGAAAATGGGCCCGCATCTTTGTCTGACCTTTTCTGGACTGTCGGAGTGGCATATACTGTGGTCGAGTTCCTCTCCAATGATAAATATCGCCGTTGGATATCTCAACAACTAGTGGAATCACGAGGTGATGATGGCCACGATGTTCTCGGAGCGGAAGCGGCCAGCCATCGTTCAGGTAAATGGCATCGAATGTAACCGCAGTTCTGGAACACAGCAATCGAATTGCATTATTGCACGCCACTGTGCACTCTGACGGAAGTCAGGAGCAAGGCATCAGAGAAGCCGCTGGTGTTCGTGTTGATGCAATCCATCATTTATTAGGCTAACTACCTCTCAACCACCCAACCTGAACCCTGATTGACCATCATGTCGTAGCTGTGAACCCCATGGGTGGGGAAGTGATGGTGACCATATGGAGTGGTGGGAGCCATGCCCATCTGCTACATGAATAGCAGGAGAAAGGGAAGCAGTTTCTCCGTCACAGGTCTGACCGTCGCTCTCCGTAGCCTACTTGACATGCTGGCTGATGATATCGTGCATAGAGTGCTTCTCGGGGCACGAAGGGATTCGGCGCCGACGGTGTTTCGAAGGGCGGAATGTCGAGGGACAATTGCCATTCATCTGAAGAAAAGAAAAAAGGTGATCAGCCTCAACTTGCTGCGCAAAAAATATGTGAGGTGGGGGAGGGGGGAAGGAACTTACCAGTGAGGATGAATAGGTCGTGCCACCACACTCGATGGGATCGAGTACTTTTGCACCGGGGAGGTCTGTGAGTTCAAACAACCCCGAGTCGCCGAGATTCATCTGAAGTGAAGGGAGGTCAAAGGTAAGCAACGGCTCGCAGGCGGCGATGCAAGGAGAACTTACCTTTTGTTGAAGAATTGAGAGGGACACATGTGCTGCTTGCTCGGGTCAAAGCAGGACATGGAATCAAACTGTTGGTTCGACCCCATTTCCTGCTTGGATCGAGTCATCGGTGAACGACCGAAAATAGTCGATTTCCCAACCGAGCTCGGCCTCGAGCAGCTGTTGCGCAGCAAACTTGTCATTCCACGGCACGTCCGACTCCCCGGCCTCGGGCCGGGGACAGAGTGGAGGGAAAGATGGCTGATCCCTGGTAGGTGCAAGCCGAATTAAAAGAAAAAGGCCCGCCAACAATTTGCGGTTTCCCGAGCAACAATAAGAATTGGAGCTGGGAGCTATGGCCACATTGCGACGCGGGTCTCACGCGATGGGGAGACCTCCCGCATGCACATTGTTCAAGTTGCCATTGTTCAGGGCATCCCCGGGGCACGGTTATATAGAAGTACCTGAATATGAAGTTTGGGGACTTTCTCCTGCTCAGGCTTTGCATTTCGGTCACCCGGGCTTTCGCTTTTCGCACCGTCGGCTGGGGTAACTCATGGTGCTTGTGACGTTTGAGCTATCCCACATACAACCAACAAGACGCCGCCGGTGGGAGTCGAACGTAGTGGGGTAGAAATAGCCAGTCTCATGAGGGCCAACGTCTTCGACGCGACCAAGTTCCTCCACACGGTGCTAGTTCTTCACATGTCAGATAACCCCCCTTGACGGCGTCCTTGGGGAGGTGTGCTTCTGGGAGAGCTCGGCAGAAAACCATATTATTGCTGGTTGTTGAACCCGCTTCGTTAATCTGTGCAAGTATGGAAACCGGCATCTGTGGGTGCTTACAAGAAGTGGCCGATATCTCGGAGATCCTGATCACTTGGCTCGGCAAACGTCATCGCCCAAAAGGAGCATTCACAGACAGCACCTGGCCACCCACGCCCGTCCTGCTTCACCCAAGTCCTACAGTTGATGATTTGGTCAAGCTGGCATATCAGCTCGGTATCAAAGTACGCGGGACTTTTTCGGCTTCGGAGGAGCGGATCCGGTTCCAGGTGACCGTGGCATAGCGTAATTACTCCCAAAATGCTGCAAGTTGAAAAGCTAGAAAACCAATGGTGAAGAAGGCGACACAATGGGATGCAACACCGCTTAGCTTTTTGGCACTTCGTGATTTTTATTAATCCTTTCCTTTATCGCCATCAGTATCAGCATTGCTACTCAGTATCAGGTTCATGTTGGTTGATGGGGATGATTCATAACGACGATGGTAGTATATGGCAAGCAGAGCCAGTGTTAATTACTAGGCCAGAGCTGCCACAAGTCCCGTCCTTTTCAGAGTTCTCTCCAATCATTCTCGTGCAAGGTGGGGGAACTGGACATGGATGCTTCGTACTCCCATTGAGTCTCCTGCAGGTAGTGGCACCATCCCCGTCGATACCAGGCTCCCCAATCTTTCCCACTTCCACTGCCATTGACATTATCTCGTCCCCGCATCTCGAGTCGACAGCAATTTTCCACATTCCTATTGTCAGTATTATTACACCAGCATCGATTGCCCATATTTACTCGGTGTTATTGTCGACTCACCATTCGCAAGAGTTCTTGACGGCAACAACCATCTCTGAGGAAGTATGATCAGCGCGAGGTCCTCGGGATCGATAAGCGCGATTCAAGTCCTTGCCAAGGTTTGTCCCCTTGGCACCGCACCTCCGGTTCCTTCAAATGATCACTCATTCTGTTGTTACCATTGCTTACCGGTTTAAACGATATACGGGATTAAGCCCGCTATGTGGAAGACGGCTCCCATGGAGCCTGGAGGAATACAGCGGACTCAAGAAAACTTCATCCAATTCGAAGACGAGTTAATTTATATCTTAGGAGCGATCCACTCCTTCGAAAGGCCAATCTTGATATCAAGCTCGACCTCGCTGAGGCCCCAGCCTTCGAATTGCCGGGCGCACATACTTTTTCAAGAGAATACCATTTGACTGCCGCCAAGTCGAATTCAGATTTCTGGGTTTCCCACGAGCTCCCCCTGGACGTATTTGTGCGCTGCTATCCCAGCTCCATGCTGGAGCGCCGTGATCATGACTGCCAACTTTTTGTCAAAGTCTGCCAGGTCGGAGACACTCACCTTCTCTCGAATCGAGCTTCGAGCAGCTGTGCCCATCAACCTTGCGTTGTGACGCCCTCCTACCCAGATATGGGCTCAGCCAAACCTGGAGGCAACGAAACCAGGACAAGCTTGCTCAGTCTGCACAGAGCGCTCGCCAGCTCAGCAGGCATGTCAAAAAAGAAAAAAGAAAAGATGAGGAGAGCAAGGAAGGCCGGAGTCAGCTCCTATCCGGCGGTATTCAACACTCCGTCGCCGATAGCTGAGAGAGCGACGACGCAGACTAGATTTCTCCCATTCTCCCTTATCATTCGCCTCTCCTCGAGTGGCGGGGCGGTAAAGAGGAGGAAGGGGTAAAGCCCGGAAGGACCCAGAGGTGTTGACAGACGGATAGGATAGGATTTACGAGAAACGCGTTTGGGGAAAGGGGTGACGGCCGGGCATTCGGGGGGTTGGTCATCTTGATCGCACTCACAACACAGAGAACTGCACTGGCAATGATGAAGCCAAACTGTGCGAGATGCACCCCGCAAAGATCAACTGGGGGAAGCTCTGACGTAATCATGGAGCGAGGTAATGTCAGCGCCCAACGCTGCGGCCTTCAGATTGAAGAGAGACCTCTCGGGATGCTTAGACGCGACGATGGTTTATATTTCTTGTGCCATAGTTAAACCGTCTGGCCCAGCGCATGGTGACGACAGCAAACCGACTAGGTCCCGAGTCCCCTCCGGTCAACTCACCGAGACACAGCCATCGGGATCATGATGCGGAGAACTTGAAGAACAGGACGCTCCCCTCTGCTTCTGTGTCGGACTTGGCTGCCCGGATGTGCAAACAATCGCCCCACCTTCCCCATCCACTCTCGAGCGTAACGGGAATAAGTGAGCAGTGCTGATGCCGCTGATGCCGCTGAAGTTGGTAGGACCGGAGGTAGGGCCGTGGTCGGCGGGGGTCCCATACCGGAGCGGGCCCCCCGCCCACTACGTTCATCATCTTTCCATCACCGACGGTCGACAAGGACCTGCAAACATGGAGAAAAACCATCCGGAATGGAGTTTGAACCATGCATCCTTCTCCGGCGCTTTCTCGGCGCTCGAGTGGGGCCTGGCATGACAGCTCGCCTCAAGTGGGCCAAAAGACGGGGTTTTCCGTACAACAACATGCGGAGACAAAGCTAGAAACGGCGATAATCGTCCAAAACATCCCGTTGTCAGGATGAGATAATAACCCCCTGGCAAGTGTCCAAGTTTCAGAGCCTGTAGTATTTCCCAGAGCCTCAGAAGGCAGAAGTCTATCGAGTATACTGTGGACGCTCGTGTTACTTCACTGTTAACCGTCGATCCAAAACCCTACAAAAGAATCAGTCGTGCTGGAGTGGCGACACCGTATACTAATTATCTAGTTCTAGCCCTTGGAAGTACAAAGCGACTGAGACAGGCTCTCCATGTCGTCCAAGGGTACCCCCAAGAAGGTACAGCGCTAATACAGCTAGTTTGGTTTAGCAGCGAGGGGTAGCTGTAGCTGCCGATGCGGCGAAACCGGTGGCACCCCGGTAGTCGGACCGTCAGTGGATCAGGTTCAGGTGGCCAGCCCCTGCCGTCCTTGAGGGGCCCCAACTTTCTCCAGAGACCGGAAGGCGGGGGCAAACTGGGGATGTTGGAGAGAAGGGAAGTTCCGTTCGGGGTCCCGGCTGAATGAGGGACGCTCGGGAAACCAATAGCATCTGTGGCTTCATCTTCACAAGGGCTTTTGCCTGCTGAGCTCATGAATCCATCGCGCCATGGTGCACCGCAAGCTGTGCGAGTTCACAGCGGCTCGCGCGCGGAGCCCCGTCTGATGCGTATAAGTACCCCCTCTCCTGCTCGTGTCTGTCCCGAATGTCGTTTTATCCTCCATCCTGCCTGCTCTATTATCCTCCTCTCAAATTAGCGAAGCCCCTCGTGAGCTCCAGGAGCTTGGTTCTCTCGACAAGGACGCCATCCGCGTGCCCTCTACACACACTCTCACGCCGACTGTACCATGGCCGGCGCGGCTACAACGCCACCCGCACCCATGACCTCGACCAAAGCCAATGAGGCCCGGATTGAGCACGCGGTTCGAGCTGCCACCATGCCCCCGATGGACGAGAAGGACGCTCTGGCCGCCGTCCAAGCCAGCGACTGGGAGGTCGATGCGCTCATGAGCGAGATGGAAACGGAGCTCACGGCTCAGGGCGGGCTACGCAAGGGTCTGTTCGACCTCGAATTCAAGAACCCGAAACACTTCACCTGGGTCATCGTCGCGTTCGCATCCATGGGCGGTCTGCTCTCGGGCCTGGATCAGTCGCTCATCTCGGGCGCCAACTTGTTCTTGCCCAAGGACTTGGGCCTGGATACGAGGCAGAACAGTCTTGTCAACGCCGCGATGCCGCTCGGCGCCGTCGGCGGAGCGTTGGTCCTTGCGCCATGCAACGAGTGGTTTGGCCGGCGGTGGTCAATCATCATTTCTTGCATCCTTTACACAGTCGGTGCGGCGCTGGAAGCCGGGTCAATCAACTACGGTACGCTCTTGTTTCATTAACCCCGTTCCGTCCCTGAGGCGCACCCCACCTACTGACTTCGTATCAGGCATGATCGTCGCCGCGCGTGTCATCCTCGGCATGGGCGTTGGTCTGGAAGGCGGCACGGTGCCCGTCTACGTGGCCGAGACAGTCGAGCGCAAGGTCCGTGGCAATCTTGTCTCGCTGTACCAATTCAACATCGCCCTGGGCGAGGTCCTCGGCTACGCCGTGGCGGCCATGTTCCTGCGGGTTCCTGGGAATTGGCGGTACATCCTGGGCTCGTCGCTGGTGTTCTCTACCATCATGTTCGTGGGCATGCTGTTCATGCCCGAGTCACCGCGGTTCCTGATGCACAAGGGTCGCGTTCTGGACGCGTACAAAGTGTGGAGACGCATCCGCGGCGTCGAGGACCGCGAGGCGCGCGACGAGTTCTTCATCATGAGGGCGTCTGTGCTGCACGAGAGACAGGTTGTCTCCGAGAGCGCCGTCAACAGGCGGTTCCCCTGGCTGGATTTCTTCACCGTGCCACGTGCGCGCCGCGCTCTGGTTTATGCCAACATGATGATCCTGCTGGGCCAGCTGACCGGTGTCAACGCCATCATGTACTACATGTCGGTGCTGATGAACCAGATCGGGTTCGATGAAGAGAAGGCGACCTACATGTCGCTCGTCGGTGGCGGCTCTCTGCTGCTTGGTACGATCCCGGCCATCTTCCTGATGGAGAAGTACGGCCGCCGTTTCTGGGCCAACACGATGCTTCCGGGTTTCTTCGTCGGCCTGGTCATCATTGGCGTTAGCTATCAAATCCCGCTCAAAACGAACCTGCAGGGCGCCGAGGCCTGCTATCTCATTGGCTTGATCCTCTATATGGGCTTCTTCGGGTGCTACGCTTGCCTGACGTGGGTAGTACCGTCCGAGGTGTACCCAACGTATTTGCGGTCGTACGGGATGACCACCTCGGACGCGCTGCTGTTTTTGGCGTCCTTCATCGTGACGTACAACTTCTCGGCGATGCAAAAGGCAATGACGCCGACGGGACTGACGCTTGGCTTTTACGGTGGTATAGCCGTCCTAGGCTGGTTCTACCAGCTGCTCTTCATGCCCGAGACCAAAGACAGGACGCTCGAGGAGATTGATATGCTGTTCCAGCGGCCCACGGCCGACATTGTGGGCGAGAACGTGAGAAACATTCGTCAGGCCTTGCGCGACTTCTTCACGGGAAATTGGGGATTGAAGGCGGTGGCCGAGGATCCGATGCCGGAGGAGGCAAAGGCTTCGGCTGACGCCGTGTAAGGTACCCCGCGTGGTCGCACAAAACATGGAACTCTGCAAAATCCTGTCCTTTCCACGCAGGGCGTTTGCATACAACGTCAGTCAACAAGACGCCAGGAGGACTTTAGCGTTTCAATAAATGCCGTTTTGGGGGGCCTACGTCTAATTGCCTGGAATCTCGCAGGCTTTTGGGGTTGGGTATCCATGTGGCTAGGAAAATGGCATTCTACCAAGGCCAAGGTGATAGGGTAATGGGGCACGGGGAGCGGGCAGCAGCGGAATCATGGACGATGGCGGCGGCAGTCTCGAGGAGGAGGCTCCCCTCTCGCACTTCTCCCTGAGACATCGCATGGGCTGTGTGGCGGGATTGGCCGTACCCCACAATTTGTTTACGTTGTTTTGCACTATTTTGTAACACCTAGCGTTTATTTCAAGTTTACCTATGGAATCGGATTTTTATGACTCCATCGCTTCGTTTCACGTTTCTTTGAGCTTCATGTATGGAGACAGAAGGTTGGCATTGTAACCCGCCGCGGCGCACCTCTCATACCAACATGCTGTGATGGGAAGACTGGTTGGCGATGAGAGTTGGAAATGGAGACCCAGGGAGTGGGAAGTGGCTGGTCTAGGAGGCCTTCGGCGGACGTAGATGGGGCGAGAAGGACGGAAGAGCGCGTCCCCTGTCGGACAGCCACCCGGTGGTCACTATCTTGGAGTGGAAATATTTCCATTAGGTTATTTCAATATGATAAAGCAGGTTCACGTAGTAGTCGTCAAAATCACCATTGATGTAGAATTTGGAGCGGATATTCTCATGGTTGATGCACATCCATCTAAACCTCCTGCTTTTGTTAACGGTCGCCGACCTCTGCCATCCCCCTATGGCTGACGGCCGTAACTGCCCTCAGCCCCAAGGCTAAATCCGGTTATATCATTGAAAGGCCAACTGACATCGGTTTTCAGCCTCCGATATAACGAAAACTCGTGCCGAACAAAAACAAATAAACCGTACAAGCTGCCAAAGAGCAGCCGGCGACGGTTTTCTCCTTCTTGAAGGTCGGCGGAGACTGGGTTTCCTCAGGGGCTGATGATGATGGGTGCAATGGGGGATTTCTTTTTTTAAAAAATAACGGAAAAAAGAACCGGTCGAGGGCGGAGGCAGAAAACCAAACAGCCTTCAAGCAAGAGGGTGCGGGGTGGTGCTGTTGGTGCCGTTCAAGACACGCTTCATCTCCTCGTCGAGACGCTTCATCTCTTGGGCGGGATACTTGATCTCGAGCTCCTCTTGCTCGCGGTGGGCGGCGTGGTAGTTGGCGTGGGCGACTGCCTCGTAATCGCCCTTGGCGAGGGCCTCCTCGCGCCTCGCCTGGTCGTCGTAGGCGCAATTCCCGTCGTGGTCAACCACCGGGATGGGCTTGGGCTCGGCCTTGGTGGGGGTGATTTGGTTGGTGGTCGGGCTGGTCATGGTGGGTGGTGGGTGGTCGTGGTGGAAGGTTGGGAGATCTAGAAACCAGAAATACGTTAGTAGATAGATTTTCGTCAGGAAACAGACAAGAAAATAATTACTCGTTTGTGTGTGTGTTGATGTCTTCGGCGAGAGAAATTCTGTAAAAGAATTGGACGCGATCGCGACTTGGATGAAAGTGTGGAATTTGAAATTTCGACCGGGTATTGAAAGTTGGAGGAGAACTAACAGCTGTCGCGGAGCACCTAGCTTTCGACCAGCGTGATTGGTAGTTATATAATTTAACTTGCCACGAATGGAATGTGCTTTTTCCTTTCGGAAGCTTGTTTTTGTAAAGAGACGGACCGAGGTTCAGCACTGCTGCCCTGGCTCCCGGTCACCTATTTTTGGGGGAAGAAGGACTGAAGATCAGTTCTTTAGTCCACAACCTTTCCCACGCCTTTTTTCTCTCTTTGAGAATGCCCGCATGTTGGTCACTGGGCCTAGGCTATTATCCCGCCTTTGAGTAGAACATTGGCACGATCAAGGAGCAAGTATATATATACGTCTGGGCGATGCGAACACCCACTGCACACATGTTCCTTACAGATTACCACGTCGCTTCTATTGCTCCTTGATCTCTGAAAAGGCCGAGAACCATCATCTTGTATTTTCTATCAATTCATTACTCTGTTTAACCAATGGCCCCATTACCCTACCACATGGAATGATTATCTCATCCAAGCTATCCGCCTTCTTGATCAGCTCCTACAGCTTCGTGCTCTCCCTGCTCCATAACCCCTGATCTCTCACACTAACATAGTAATTAAACTAACGCGCCAACCAGATTGCGAGAATGGCCTCTTCTATTGAAGTTAAAGTTGGTTGCAATCATCCACAAGGCTTGCCCACTCGTTTCAAACATGTCCAAACAAGCAACGCCAAGGCAGTCCCGCGATCCGATCGCCAATTGTACGCTATACTGGAAATGGTTACTACAATACCAGGGGCTTGGGCGGCAGTGGTGGAGAAGGGGGTTGTCGCCGTTGCACTGGGGCCTGGGCACCGGTCCGTGAGCACTAGTGGAGAGGAAGGTGAACCACACCAACTGTTTCAAATCGTCGCTCACAGTGGCTTATACGTTTCCGGGTAGAGTTGCCTCCCAAGATGTTGAGTCAAGTGTTAACGAAAAAGAGACGGCAGATTTATTCCCAACAACTTCCCACGCCCGCCGGCGAACGACAAACATGGGCCACCCTCGTCGAGTTGAACCCCAAGAAACAATGGAATCTGACGTTGGAAGCCAAGACGGCAACATCCAAAACCCCCTGCAAGAGTTCTTGGACTACAACCAAAATGTCAAGATCATCGAGTGCATATGGGTTGACTTTTTCGGCATCACCCGTATGCGAAGACTCACCATCGCTCGCGCCATCGAGCTCGCCAATACCAACCGTCACCTCACGCTGAAGCCCTCCTCGATGGCAAGCCACCTGGAAGGATCACCCATTCCCGATCTATCCAACCCCGGTGTCGACCGCATGCGCCCAGATTGGAGTTCGCTCCGACTCATGGGCAACGATCCCACCCGCGCAGCAGCGCTGTGCTGGTATCTCGGCAAGGAGACTCTCACAAGACACCCCCTCCAAACAGGCTTGCTCCAGCCTCAACCACCACACGAAGGCGAAGGATCTCCTGGTAGATGTCCGAGAACCGCTCTGAAACGAATACTCCGCCTCGGCCACCAAGCACACCAAGCTCACTTCCGAATCGGCTTCGAGCTCGAGTTTTACCTGCTGGACGAACCATACGACCCCGTCAAGCACAACCCGGTGGAAAACAACGAGCCCGACGACACCCACCAAAACAGAGACAGAAGAACATACTGGAACACAGCGTCCTCGCTAAGAGGCAAACACGGAGACTGCGTAGAATCCTGCGTGGAATCCCTCGAAGAATGCGGAATCCCCGTCGAACACTTCCAAGCCAAATCCGCCGCCCAACAGTTCAAAATCAGCCTCGGCCCGCAAGAAGCCATGCGCGCCGCCGACTCGGTAATCGTCGCCGTGGAAATCATCAAGCGAGTCGCCCTCAAAAGAGACCTACACGCCACATTCTTCCCTACACCCTTTTCTAACCGCCCTTCAAGCGGCTTGCACACCCACATATCCATCCACGGAGTCTCCAACGCTTCCTGCTCTGCTTACCTGGCCGGCACCTTATTCAGATTGCCTCTCCTCGCCGTCTTTGGCATGCCCAACGCCGTGAGCTTCACCCGTCAAGAAGTGTGCGAGTGGGTATCATGGGGCACGGAAAACAGGTCAACCGCGATCCGTCAGATAGCACCCAACCACTGGGAAATGAGGATGATAGACTTTACCTCCAACATCCACCTAGTTTTATCCGCTTGCATCGCCGCCGGGCTGCTGGGGATAAGGGACAAGGCGCCGCTCCTCTGGGAGGACTGCAAAGGGAGCCCGGACAGCATGGACGCGTTTCAGAGGCTGGAGAATGGGATAAATACTAGACTGCCAGACAGTTTGGACATGTCGCTCAAGATTCTGAACTCGGGGTTCCAGGGGCTGGATAAAGTTTTGGGATCAGGAGCTGGCACTAGTATATTGGAGTATTATAGGTTGTTGAGGAAGGCGGATAAGCATAGGCAGGATCAGATTGGGTTTGAGGGCGTTGAAAGGTTTCTTGCCAAGGAGTTTTAGGGCTGGTTGAGGGGAGCAGGATTTGAATTAGAAAGACGGACACCTAAATATATCAAAGATGATGGATGATATGGGAAACATGCTGGCATCAGCAAATAGCAAGTACCATGTGCATTCTAGACAGCCTTGTGGCATTTTTCTTCTCTGTACAAAACTGTCACTTTAAGTTCCCAGATTGCTGCCCGTGAGTTTATTTTGACCACAGACTGGAGGTTCAGTATTCTATACCTCAGAATTGCTACACACCTATCAAATATCCCGTTCTACATGTATCCCGGAAGACCACCACAGATGTCTAAGCGGCTCGGCCACCTTCCGTACATATATATATTTGACCAGTCGAGAACTTCAGACGTCTACTTCCTGGCGGGAAAACCATCAAAACAGGATACCTGAAACTTGAGTATTATTGTGGAAATCATGGTCCGGCTAGTCATTTTTAGAAGCCGAACCTGTTTCAAAATGCCCTTTAAAGATGGTGAAAATGCTCAATTCCATCAAGAGGGCCATCGGACTAACAGGGCAATATAAATGTGAATAATTCTCGAGGTCAAAGATATTGCTTCTCACCGACAGATGCCAAAAAGCCAAAAGTCCAAGTCCAAACAATTGCGAAAACTAAGCTTAAGAGGGCTCTAGACGAGGCTAACACCATCTAAAACTACTGTCTATTCAAGATTACATGGTCTTGGATTTAGGACAATGATGGGACGATGGAGGTGATCCTCGCGGTCCTCTTATGACTGGGGCGGTGCCACTATTTTCATGCCCATTGGGTTTATGGGTGTGTGGAGTCACTGATGCTTTAATAAGGTCACAATTTACCTTCTGAGTGATGATATCATGTATATTTTGAACCCTTTCCGTTTTCAGTTACAACAATTGCTCAAAATAACTGTGACTGGCAGCTTGCTTGTATCAGTTGTTTGATGAATCACGAATCACTTTCGATGACTGGGGATGTTTGCCGAGTCTAAAACACCGTTGTGCCTATCTTCAACGCCGGAAGTCACTTATACACCCATTCATTTTGAGCATAATATACACTTGTGACACAACCTAAAAAGAAACGATATGAATTGACGGGTTCTGCTGCAATTTTCGCGTTCAGAATAAATTTATTCAATACACGGCCAATATCTACTAATTATATATAAATGCTAAATCAATTACCGTTATCTCTTTCAAAAAGCCGGACATGACAAGATGCAGCCAGAGCGCTTTGGCGCTGGAAAAGAAATTCACACAAAGGCCGGCACACCGGATTCAAATACCTACCTATCTACCTACTACTCCTACCTATATAACAAAAAGTAAGTTTTTTCTTGCTTTCTTTTTTTTTTTTTAAAAAAAAAAAAATCTTTTTATCGCGATATATTCCTCCAAAATGAGCCATGCGTATCAAAGTTGACTCCATACCCTTCCGGACAAGGATGCCCTTCTGCCTGCCAAGATAGCCAGTGTCCGTCTGGCACATTGTTCGCAGATCTCAAGGTCATGATCCATGCGGGGCGTGACAAGCAACGTGCACAGTTCGGTGAACGGTGGGGCAAACGCTGCACCCAAATGTTTCTGTAAGCAGGGAACGAACCATCAAATTAGCCCTAATGAAGCCGCTCTCTGTGTTTATGGTGATGAAAGCGCACTGATATTGTGACTCTCTGCGCCTGAAGAGTCATACTCCTCCAATGCCCATGAACGCTCAGGGAAGTGGAAAGTCGAGAGCAAGTTTTGAGAAGACAGAAATCGGGCGGTGAGATGTCTCTGGAGATCACAAAACTTTGCAGGAGGGGCAAAAAGATTCGTTGTCGGTCACGCTGAAAGAAATGGAAACGAGGCCAGTACCTTGGAAATCAGGCACCGAGAAGTGCAAGGTGGGGTGATTCGGCCTTCCTGACCTCCAAAATGTCATTGATACTGTCGTTTATGTGGCCATCAAGGTGCTTGGGGACCCTTGGGGAAACGGTCGCTCTTTCCTGTTTTGTTTTTTACAGCCTTATTATTCGAATTTGCATTCCCCACGTTCTCGAATGCCCCACACCAACTGCGAATTTGCGAATTCTTTGCGACTCACCACCAGCCGCCTATAAAATCCCCTCCCACCAGCAAGACCTCTCCCACTTCCTCTTCCTTTCTTCCAACATCAACCCCGCCACTCGTCGCCTCTTCTCGCGGCGTGCCTTGCCTGTGGGTGGTTCCTTCTTCTTGTTGTTCTATCATCCGAGTCACCTTTCAATCCCCTCTATTTCTCTTTTCTTTTTTCTTCCTTTATTTTCGCGACTTTTCTCCTCCGACGACCGCTTCAGCATTCACAATGGCGGGTGGTATCAGCACCTCCATGCTCTCAGTTGAGGGTGACGATCAGATTGCCGATGAAAATAACGACTCGACCGCCAACAATGCAGAGCAGCATGGTCGCATGATGCCTGGCCCATTTGGAGCGACTTATCGCGGCCATTCGCTTTCGCCTCCTCCTAAGGCTATCGACATGTGGACCGATCCCAACCTCGCTGCTCTTGACCCTGGCATCTACAGGGTGAAGCAATTGAATCTTGACTCAGCTGTAAGTCTTCCCAGCTTGGTTTCCTTTTCCCTTCCCCTCGCTCCCCTTCAAGCCTTTTTCACCGTCGGAGATAAGAAAACGAGGGGTACAAACGAGTCGTCGCGCATGGATGCACAAGTGGCTGAAATGGGCTCTCATGTGCGGTGCTGGCTTCACCACCAGATACCCGTGAGATGCCGAGACCCATGGCGACGGTATGTACTTAGTCCCTCAGCCTGTGCGGCCGGCAACGCTGTATACACCCCGGCAAGCGATTCTGCTGCTCCGCGATAGTGCCCTCGTCGCGCGGGTACACTGTGCCTTGTGCCAGTTGCCCAATCCTCTGTTGGTAACCGCCTCCTTCCTTGGACTACCTGTGTATAGCAAGCTTGGTGATGGGGCAACGCTCCTCCTATGGAGAGGGCAGAAACCCAGGCGATTATTCTCGGTGATTCGAGACAGCACCGCTAGTTTCCGCAGTGTTATCTCTCTGGAAGTTTGTTCACGACGCGCCGTCTCCTGCCCAGCCTCTCGCCTGCTCTCGTCAAGGGTGAGGGGTTAGGTGGATTGTTAAGTTCATTGCCGAGTGGGGTACAGGAGACAATTATTGGGTGATACCAAGCGCAAAGAGAATCGGTGATGCTTGGGGGGGCATTCTCTGTGCAATCCAATGTGGCTTACTAGTAGGTTCTCTGCGGACTGGGATTAGACCATCATGCGCCTCACCGACCCCAATATCGTTGACGCGTTTCGCGCCAACGCCAAAATCATCCAAGATCTGGAGTTCGGCCAGCATATTCATCGCCGAGATCTCGTCGCCTCGGTTCAGAACTTTCAAGCGAGACAGGCAAAAGCGCACAATGACAACCTCTTCTGCGAACGACAGTTCCAACGAGATGAGGCTCGCCTGAACAGGGAACTCGAGCTGAAGGTCAAGAAATACGACCTGGACATCAAGAAACTTGACGATAATATCAACACCGTGCGTTTGCGTGGAGAGCTAGAGCTTGCAAAGCTCAAGCGAGGGGGTCACATGGGGCAGGGGCAGCTTGGCCCGGCCAAGTCGCTGCTGTGGGGCGTTCACCCCGCTACTCTGGTCATAGCTTCTGCTATCCTGCTGGCGGTCCTCAAGCTCATCCTAGCTTGACAGCCTCTCTGTTCTGGCAGGGACGAGGGGAGAACTTGGGCGGGGTTTGGGGGTTTCAGTACGTTTTGAAATGATGCATGGCTGCATTCCGGAATCAAGGACACGGTTGGGGCGTTTGGGAGCTTGAGGTATTAGCAAGAGGGGATTTGATCGCCCTTCAACTAAAAGCAATGCAGCTCACCATTTATGGATTCCGTTTCAGTTCTGTGTGTTTCAGTGTGTTCCCTTTCTGAAGATTCCCAACTTGTGTCTGCCCCAAGGCCTACAAAGGACCTTTGAAGCCACACAGAAGTTTCAGTATTCCAGCATTGTAAAACCGGAGAAAGTCCGGGAGTTCTGGGCCTTATTATGAGCCATTCTTTATTGGCATGCAAGCTAGCACTTGACAACCCATATAAAGGTCTTTGCAGCTAAAATTATGTTGTTATTTCCTGCATCCTCTCAGACAAAGCTGTCCCATGTTCTCATCTCAGCAGCAGCCCGAATCAATTCACTTCCCCCTCGAGTATTCCTCGACCGCTGGGTGACTCCGGCGGTTTGGTCAGCCTCGCTGCGCCCAACCTTCCCTGCTGCAGCCGTGTTATCCAAGTGCCCCACTTCCTCCATTCTTGACCACTCCTGCTCCTGCCTGCAGGGGTGGTGGCCTGTGCATCTCCACCGCTCCATTCTTGCCTCTCCAACCTTCCAAACTACGTTAATCTCCCATCTGGGTCACTGCACAACTTCAACAAACTGGTTGCTTTATTTTTACGATCCACCGACCGTGAATTGTGTGTCCACTTTGCATCTCCCACGTAAGTATTAACACTGACACCGTAGTCTTTTTTTTTTTTTTTTTTTTTTTTTTTTTTCTGTTGCGATCTTTTTTGTTAAATTAATCCTGGCCAACACCACAGGGAAACGCTCCCTCAAAAACAATCCACACATACACAGATCATGGTCAACACGATGAATCACGACACCCATCCCGGACCCCGCCGCGTCGGCCCCGGGCCCCACCAACATTGTCCGCCAACCATAATTTACCTGCCTACCTACCTTTTACTGAATTCGTCGACCATACCTGCACGCGTTGCTTTCGACGATTCGTCCATCTATGCCTCTTTTCAGCCACCACACCGACAGGTCTACCGCGGGTACAGATCCTTGATCGTTTACAAACAGGAGGAAGCTCGCCGGCGGTGCATCGAAGAAGCCTTTGCGCATCGCAGAGGTGCCGCAAAGGAAGGCAGCTGGACGGCAGCGGGGCATAAAGATGGGCGGGAGGGAGTCGACCAAGATGGAGCAGGAAGTTTGATGAGAGAATCGCAAACTTTTGCGCTCGGGGATTGAGGGAGAGGGCCGGCTTTATTGCGAGCATGATGGCCGAGTGTATTGTCTGTCCCACTTTCGTTCATGTCCTGATCGCTTGTTCAACATCATTTCTGTCAAAAATTGATCTACTGATGTGGCCAAGAATCCTGTGCCGTATGCGACCCAACCAAAAGCCCGAGGAGCTTTACGAAGCCTGCAATAATGCAGGGCCTACCCGCGCGCCCGCTTGCCCGCGGAGCGCGAGGCCCACTTTTCCGTTCTTTTTTTTCAAATGTCGCACCCCTGTCACGGTCCATATACACCTGTTCCGGCGGACTGTTTCACCGCCCAAGAGAGTGATGGAAGGACGCCGTTGGTTGTTGGTTGGGGCTTCCTCGAGCATTGGGACCACATTTCCTCCCTTTCTTTTGACCCACTCACATGCGTAGCGCTTACAGACCTTTCCACACCAATAGACTCGACCGGTTGCCAGCGACTTCTTTCTGGAACACACCAAGTACAACAAATGGACCATGGGCGACTCTGTCAAGCTGAGATCAAACAAGACCAAGTCCAGGAAGGGGCAGAAGAAAGACGCGGGACGGTTGGACAAGGTCGCTCAATGGCTGTTCGAAAATCAGGCTGGTATGTAGATATAGAGTGCTGACCACATCATCGATCTAATGCTGACTTCCGCTCCGCCAAACAGGCCTTGCGTTCCATACCGTCGCCCCTCTCCTCCTTGCGCATATCTGCATGCCCGCGGCCCGCCGATTCACCTCCAAGTTCTTTGAGCTTTCATACTACAATCCCAACACGGGAAAATATGGCGCCGGCCATGACGATCTGTGCTTTATCGCGCTCTGTGTGGTGGTATGCATCGGTATCCGCGCGGCCTTGATGCGCCATGTCCTCTCGCCCCTTGGCAGGCACTGGGGCGTTAAGAACACCAAGGATGCGACGCGATTTGCGGAACAAGGCTGGATGCTGGCTTATTACATTGTTTTCTGGCCTTTCGGAATGGTATGGACACCCGGAGTATCGCCCTCGAACAATACCCATGAATCTGACTGACCGAGTGCCGTTTTTTTCGTTCTAGTATCTCTATTACAAGTCGCCTTATTACCTCAATACGAAGGAGCTGTGGTCCAACTGGCCCCAGAGAGAGCTCGATGGGGCGATGAAGGCATACATGCTGGTACAATGGGCATACTGGATCCAGCAGGTCGTTTCCGTCAATATCGAGGCCCAGCGGAAGGACTACGTGGAGATGTTGGTCCACCACGCCATCACCATCTCTCTCGTCGCTACGTCGTACGCATATCATCAGACGCGGGTCGGCCATCTGGTCTTGGTATTGATGGACGTAATCGAGTTACTCTTCCCGCTGGCGAAATGCCTCAAGTACCTCGGCCTGACGACGCTCTGTGATGTAGTTTTTGGTGTTTTCTTGTTTGTTTGGCTTTGGACACGGCACGTTTTCTACCTGATGGTTTGTTGGAGTGTCTACCGTGACTTGCCGAAAGCCATGGAAACGGAAATGAGGTGTTTCCGGGGCGCGCCTGGTGAACTATCAGGTCCGTTTCCCGCGCCGACAGAAGGTTGGTCACATCTTCTGGAACCGTTCAAGGACCCAGCAGGAACCGTTTGCATGACCGATGGCGTCCTCCGGGGATTCTTGTTGTTCCTGCTGGCTCTCGAGGTCGTCATTTGCGCGTGGTCTTTCTTCATCCTTCGGGTCACAGTGCGTGTTGTCAAGGGTGCTCCGGCCGAAGATGTCAGAAGCGATCTGGAGGACGAGGAAACGGAAGATGTGTACTACGAGCAAGTGGAAGCTATCGAGGAGGACGTGGGCGTTGACTCTCTTGATCTCAAAGCCTGGGAGCGTCGCAACGCAAAAAGGCATGCGGGCTCGACGGCGACTGGCGTCACGGTGCGCAGCCACGGCGATAGGAAGGACTTGCTCAACAGGATTGGGTGCGAGAAGCAGATAGATTGAGAATGAAGCTATTATCCATGCGGAAGATGAGAAAGAAAAAAATCCCAGAGCCATGCTTTTCATTATTCTTGGCAGTTGGATGATACGTTTGAGATGAACTACCTGTACGTCTAAAAGGGTTGGAACTCTAAACATGGGCCCGAAGGAGGAAAAAAAAAGATGATGATCTGGCAGACAAATCCCGGGCGGAAGAGGTCCGATTCCCAGGGGCCCGGCTCTCCTCCGCTGGCCTCTCTCAGTCCAAAATTATGCACAAGTTGGGTTACCCTTGCCACGTATCCCCCTTTCCGTATATGGGGACACTATTCGGGTAGTAAAAACACAATGAGGCCTCGGCTCAGTGGGAACCAGCAAGTTCCAAATTTTAACAAGCGCTTCGCTTAATTCTGCCACTGCAGGGGTCTCGCATGCGTAGTCTTTTCTTCTTAAACAAGCCATTTTCAGCTCACTTCCTGCCGCCTTTAACATCGTCTGACTGTCCAGCTCTCGAGATTCAAAGCCGGCTCAGTTTGCGCGCCCCGAGACCTGACTCAACCCTAATCCAGGGGCCGAATTCGCAGCAATGTCTTCCGCGACGCCTCCAGCAACAGCTCGTGTGAAGCGGAGAACGGCATCACGGACCAACGGATTCCGCGGACTCCGCCGCCGCACCTGGACTGTTCCTTTGATCCTTACAACTGCAATTCTTCTCCTCTACGCCATCAGCCCGAGCGAATCAAATCCGATCCACCAGTGTATCTTCCTCTCCTACAAGTTGGACGACGCCGCCGATGGCTTCAGTCAGACGTCACCTCAATTCGGCAAAGGCCCTCGGGACATTGCCTTTGTCTGCTTCTACACCATCTTCCTCACATTTACACGCGAGTTCTGCATGCAAGAGATATTCAACCCCCTCGCCGGCTGGTATGGCGTAACATCACGCGCCAAACGGGCGCGGTTCGCCGAAAATATGTACACGGCGCTCTACATCGCCGTCATCGGGCCATGGGGCATGTACCTCATGCATCGCACGCCCGTTTGGTACTTTTCCACGCACGGAATGTACGAAGGCTTCCCCCACCGCACCCACGAGGCCGGGTTCAAGGCGTACTATCTGCTCCAGGCCGCGTTCTGGATGCAGCAGGTTGTAGTTATGGTCTTGGGGCTGGAAGCGCGGCGCAAGGACTTCAACCAGCTTATCGGGCACCACATCGTCACCGTGGCGCTCGTGGCGCTGAGCTACCGGTTTCATTTTGCGTACATGGGCATAGCGGTCTACATTACACACGACATCAGCGATTTCTTTTTGTCGGTTTCCAAGTCGCTCAACTACGTCGAGAGCAAGGCGCAGGGCTGGTCGTTTGGGCTGTGCATTGTCGTGTGGATTTACTTGCGGCATTACATCAACCTAAGGATTTTGTACTCGGCGCTGCCCCGGGGGGAGTTTAGTACCGTCGGTCCGTACGTGCTCGATTGGGCGGCGGAGCAGTACAAGTCGCCGCTGGCAAACGTGGTCGCTTTTGGGCTGTTGGCCTTCCTGCAGGCGTTGAATATTTTCTGGCTGTACTGTTTGCTGAGGGCCGCCTACAAGTTTGTGTTTCTCGGGTTGGCAAAGGATGACAGGTCGGAAGCTGAGGAGGAAGAGGAGGAAGATGTGTTGGCGACATTGGTGGGCGATGTTGATGTAGCGGGTCGGGTCGCTGGTCATGGGGGCATTCAAGGGCTGGTGCAAAGGAAGGGCGGGCAGGTGTAATTACATATAATTAAGGCAATTGATAGAGGGGCATTAGCATTTTGATATAGGGGCATTACTAAAATTGATCGAGGGGCATTACCTTTTTGATATACGGGCATTAGCTTTGGGTTAGGGTTATACCAGTAACCAGATTCTTGATTGACCAAGTCATCAAGGTCAATTGCACGCAATTAAGCTTGATTACAGCAGAGTGACGACATTGGCATCTACACTCTGCAGTAGCATTGCTTCCTTCTGATTATCGACGATAATAACCTTGCTGTCTAGCGCAATTGATTTGCAAGCTTATAACTACCTCGCTGCTTCTATGACCTTGCCCCTCTCGGTTCTATTCACTCGAAAGTGGTGGTAGTATACGGTTAAAGGGAAAGACCCTTAGAGATTTATGGGGCCTTCTCTCTGTAATAGCTTTATAGCTTCTAACTACGCATGCCGCTGTATTCGCTTCGAGGGTATGTTTGCTAGTATTAACCGCTTTTCGGTCAAGGAAGCTATCGCGATGATTAGAAAGATGCCCTGGCGGAGGGACTTTGGCTATTGATACCGCTGCCGCGGGGCACTTAAAGCGCTAAGTGCGGGGCATCTGTAGTACTGTAAGTTGATCGCCCTGTGACTCGAATGAAGATTCTACCACTTATCATAAATCTTACCGTCGGTTGTAAATAATAAAATTTATACTGCAAGAATCGCTAAATGCAGGGCAATTGATCAATATAATAATTACTACGTTGTAAGGCGTGGGCAAAGGTTGTTGATTGATGGAAATGAATGCCTTTAATTAAGCTTGATTGCGTGCAATTGACCTCAATGATTTAGTCGATTAAGAATCTAGTTACTGGTATAACCCTAACCCAAAGCTAATGCCCGTATATCAAAAAGGTAATGCCCCCCTATCAATTTTGCTAATGCCCCTATATCAAAAAGGTAATGCCCCCCTATAATTTGCCATAATTAATACGGACAACTGGAGTTATGTAGCTGTTAGCACATGGTAATTAATAAGTCATTAAAGAATGAGGACATGGTAAAATTTCTAACAATCAAGGATCTAATTGGCTTCACTCAAACGACGCAAACGTCAAATTCAAACAAGACGCAAATGAAATCTAAAAAAATCTAAAAAAAAAAAAAAAAAAAAAAAAAAAGAAAAGAAAAGAAAAGAAGAAAAAAGGACATGATTCCAACCCGCCTCCCGGTCCATATCACCGCCTCAAAAGCCGCGGCATATTGATCGCCTCTCCACTTCCCAACGAAGTCCTAAACACTGCGGCCATGGCACTCGACAGCCCCGCCTCCTCGGCACGCCCGATCCATTCTTCCACCGGCAGCACCTCTACATTTTTCCCTCCGGCCTGACCAGCCAAATAATCTCTGATTTCCGTCACCTCCAGCTCCAAGTCGCCGGACTCGTGGAAATAACCCACACCGCCCTGACCACCGCCGTTTCCTCCAACCATAGCCGCCTCGACTACTTTGGTCGCCACCGATTCGGGCCTCACCAGATCAATGAATCCCTTCATCCCGGCCACGAACGGAAGCGCGCACATTCTCTGCGAGTAGTCAAGCATGTTTTGTATCACGTCGGCCGCCGGGTTCTCTCCAGTTCTCTCGTGCTCCGGGCGGATGATGCTCGAGGCGCGATGTATATAGACCGGCAGGCCGCTCGACGCGTGCACATTCTCCAGGTACACTTCGCTCGCCCACTTGGAGGAGACGTAGCCAACAAGTTGACCATCAACGGGGGGCGCGTGGTCGCGTACGGATACCTCAGCCAGGGAGTCAAAAGGTGTGAACATTGCGACGCCGGTTGTGGAGACGTAATGGACTGGGGTGTTTCGCGGCGTGCAGAGCCTGACGAGCTCCTGCGTAGATCCGAGGTTTGCAGCGCGGAGGGAGGGGTAGGTCTTTAGGTGGGACACGTCGGCGCCGTTGTGGATGACCGCGTCCGCCGTCTCAAAGATGCGGCGGGCGGTTTCCTCGGACAGGCCCAGGCGGGGCTGGCTGAGGTCACCTTCGTGGAACTCGACCTTGGGTCCGGCGAGTTTGGAGAGAAGTTCCTGCCGGGATTTATCGTGCGCGTTTCTGACGGCTATGCAGATGACCTTTTCGATCTGGTTCTGCTCTGCCAGGCAGCGGGAGAGGTATTGTCCGAGGAATCCGGTGGCTCCTGTGAGTACAACCGTGCGAGGAGGGGTTGCAGCGGGCTGAAGGGCGAGGTGGTTCTCAGACGATGGTGCTGCTAGATCCGCGGCGGTCAACGCTGTCTCGGCCTCCCAGTCGATCGTGTGCATTTCGTGGCTCTCGTGGTTATCCTCATCCCCGGTTCCAGGAAGTAGCTGCGCCATGGATCTCAGCGAGGTAAACTGGAAGAGCTTAACGAGCGGGATGGAGATGTCGAGAGCCGCGCGGATCCTGCCCTGCAATTCGATCAGAAGGAGGGAATTTCCACCGACGGTGAAGAAGTCTGAGTCGGCGTCGATTTGACTGAGCGCCCAGAGTTCATCCGGGATGACGGCCTCCCAGAACCCTCGAAGCGTCTGCTCCTTCTTTGACAGCGCTCCTGATCCTCCTCCGTTTGACCCCGAGCTGTCAGTCTGCCCAACCTTGTGGTCAAGTCCTCGGGATATAGGGAGAGCGCCGATCGCCCTCCTGTCGACCTTGCCTGCCACTGTCCTCGGCAAAGAGTCAATGGCAATGATGGCAGATGGAAGCATGGTTCGCGGGAGTGGCAGCTCCGCCAGCAGCGCCTGCAAATAGCCGCGACTGTCGTTTTCGGTCATGCCCTGAGCTGAAAAGACGACATGGACGACCACGAATTTGATGCCCTCTTCTGCCGTGGTTCTGAGGGTCGCCACAGCGTCTGCAAGAATACCGCCCGAAGCCCGGAGCACGGTTCCCTCGATGTCTTTCAGGTCGATGCGCACACCGTTGAGCTTGATCTCGGTGTCATCCCCAACGCGGCCCTTGAGGACAAGAGACCCGTCATCCTGAAGGTACCCGACATCTCCGGTTCGGTACATTGTCTTCCACCCATTCTTGTTGTATTCCGGACCCGCAAAGGGATCTGGCAGGAACGACGCTCTCGTGCGTTCGTCAAGGTTCAGATAGCCCATGGCAACGCCCACACCACCGATGACGATCTCTCCTGCCTGGCCGACGGGCTGAAGATTTTGTCTCTCGTCGAGGATGTAGAAGCACTCGTTTGCAGACGCCCTTCCAACAGGAATGGTGCCTTGATAGAATCCGGGCGTCTTGTAGAAAAGCTCCGTCTTGGTCGAGCCGCATGTTGTCTCCGTCGGGCCGTACACATTGAACAGGCGAAGATCAGGCCGGTTCGCCTCCCGGAAGAGATGTAGGAGCGGCTCTGTGACGGGCTCTCCGGCGACCAAGGCCAGATTCCAGGATGACAGACGAAGGAGAAGCTCCTGGTTCTCGCGGCGCAGCCAGCTCTTGTACTCGGTCGGGGTCGCGTAGGTCGTCGTCACCCCCTCGCTCTGGATCATCTCGACCATTGCCCGAGAGTCGGATCGCATGAGATGGGAAACGGTGTGGAGTCTTGCTCCGATGCCAAGGGCAAGGAAAATCTGCGTCACCGAAAGGTCGAAGCTCCACGCGCTTTGTTGCAGCACGACATCATCCACACCGAGTTTGTATGTGGCAGCGCAGTGGTCGAACTCGTGCTTCAGGCCGCTGTGGCTCAGGATGACGCCTTTTGGAGTCCCTGTCGATCCGCTGGTGTACAGAATGATTGCTGCTGTGTCTGACTTGGCGAGTGTGGGAACATCAGGCATTTCTTGCTTCGGAGACACGGAAAGACTTGACACGTCGATCAGAGGAGTAGACCCCCCAGTTTCTAGCTTTCCGGCTTCGTCCGCGGTGGGTCCATGGGTGAGAATGACAGCGGGCTGACTGTCCTGGACCATCAAAGACAACCTGGCAATGGGGGTGTTGGCATCAAGAGGGACGTAAACAGCTCCAATCTTCATGGTGGCCAGAAGGGAAGCAATCCAAAGGACGTTGGGTTGCTGGAAGACGGCTACTCTAGACCCAGGCTCGACGCCATTTCGCAACAGTTCCAAGGCGATCGCGTTAATCCGTGATGCAAGTTGCTCATAGGTGAGTGAGCCACCATCGGAATCGGTCACGGCGGCTCGGTGGGCAACACTCGGGACGAGCGCATCGAATCTGTGTATGAGAGTCTCGGGCCACGTCGAGTCAAAACTGGGACCCCGACCTAGAGCAACGGCCTTCTGGAGAAGGTTCGGCCTGAACTGCCAATCGTCGCCAATCTCCTTGTCGGGCGCAGTTGCGAATTCTCGAAGAATATCTTCGTAGCCGTGCTGCAGGACCAGGGCGTCGCTCTCTGTGTAAAGAGACTCCTGCAGGTTCATGAGGATTTGTGCGTCGCCGGTCGTGTTGTTGATCACAGTGAAGGTGATGTCGTACGGCAGCTCGGCCATCTCCTGCTTCATCCACTTCATGCGGCAGCCGAGGAACGACTGGCCATCTTCCAGGTCGTTCTCGGCGTAGTTCATGAAGGCCTGCGCAAGAGGGGTGTGCGTCGCCTGGCGGGAAACCCGGAGCTCGTTCAGAATAACTTCGAGGGGAATCGAATTCGAGAGCACCGCCAAGCTCTTCTCGCGCGCCTCCTGCAATGCCTTGGAAAAGGCCTGGTTCCCTTCGGCGGCCATCCTGAGCGGGAGCATGTTAAGGAGCGGGCCAACGCCGGTGCGCATGTGCTCGTCTCGGCGGCAGCTGTCGGCAATACCAATGCAAACGTCGGTGACGCCGAGGAATCGGTGGAGGAACACTTTGAAGGCGGCGAGGTGAAAGTGGAACGGCGTGACTCGGTGCTTCCTGGCAACTTGGCGGATCTTGCCCGAGAGCTCACTGTTGATGCGGAAGTCGGGAATGCGGGAAGCGTAGCGCTCAAGCGGCTGTCTCTCGGAGATCTGGCTGCGGTGAAGGGGTAAGGGGTCGGGGACCGTGGTAAACTCGCTGCGCCAGAAGTCGATGGCGCTGTCCCATTCACCCGCCGAGTACTGTCGAAGCTGGTCTTGGGTATAGTCAAGGTACTGAAGGGGGTTCGGGTCGAGGGGATAATTGTTGTAGAGCCGTTCCAAATCGCCGAGGAAAGCGTCGCTGCTTGCCCGGTCAAAAAAGATGTGGTGCCAACTCATCAGAAGGTAATGATCGCGTGGGGAATAAGAGAGGAGAAGGGTTCGGCTGGTCAGGCCGCTTTCAAGGTCGTAGACGTGGCCACGGACCGCAGCATATTCCTTCAACAGGTCCTCCTTGGTGTGGATTCTCTTGTGTTCGAGTGAGAAAGTAGACGACTTCAGAACTCCCTGGTTTGGCTGGCCGTCGCGGATGGAAATGTAGCTTCGCAGCGTCTCGTGGCGTTCTCCCAGGCTTTTGACGGCGCGGGAGAGATCGGGAATCCGTAGGTCTCCGCTAAGATGAAGCATGGCTGTGTTGTTGAGGGTGGTCTTGTCAGGCAAGAGCTCATGGACGAACAGGAATACTGACTGTGTGTGCGATAGGGGTCCGAACCTCTCTACTTCGACTTGCTGGGGCAGCAATGCCCTCTCTTCCTTGGACCCGTCGTGGCCATTTACGGCCGATGAAGTCTCTGATTCCGGGGCTGTCGTCGGCGGGGTGGCTTCCGACGAGGTTGCCGACGCCGACGAGGGTTCTTCTGACGATGAGGATGACAACCTTGGCGCGACTTCGTCGGGGATCTCGTCAACGGCGTACTCAATCAGCTCTTGCAGAGCTGCGCCCTTGAGAATGCGGAGGGCGGGGATGTTGACTTGGAAGTTGTTGAGGAACCAGGATCGAATGCGGACGGCCACGAGGGAGTCCATACCGAGCTCGTCAGTCCGGACCGAGGGCGTGATGGCGTAATCGTCGCTGAGGTGAAGCATTTTGCGCATCTCGGCGATGAAGGATTCGGAGATGATCTCCTGGACCTCATCCGTCGTCGCTGCGTTTTCCAGCCTCTCCTTGAGGGAAGGTCCTGCCTGGCCCGATGTGTTGGTCGCGCTTGTCTCCCCTGCTGCCGCTTTAATTGTGAGGCAGGAGAACTGAGGGAAGCTGTACCACTGTGGTCTGGTCGGCGCGTCGGCTGCCATCTGTCTCAATCCGATGGAAATCTGCCACTCGGCACTAGAGTCGGGATTGCCGTATCTAATTGCCTCTGCTAGCGTCTGGTGGACATCATACTCGGATATCGTCAACAGGCCTCGGTCGAACGAGGGTTGGGTCAGGGCGTTGCCCCTCTCGCGGGTGATGTATCCCGTGCCCATGATCAGACCAAGCTCGACCACTGACGCCGGAAGACCACGCTTGCGTCTCTGCTGGGCCATGCCGCTCATGAATAAGTTGGCAGTCGTGTAGCCGGCCTGTCCGTGGTTGCCGGCAATGGTAGCAACGGACGAGAAGAAGATGAAGAAGTCCAAGGGGTCATCTCCCAGGACGCGGTCAAGGTTCAGACTACCGTCCACCTTGGGGCCAAGTACGCGGGTGAAAGCATCGAGCTCCATGTCACGGAGGGCCATGTCAAGGAGGAGCATTGCTCCCTGGTAGACTCCGGCGATTGGCGGCAACTCCTCGCGAGCCTGTTGATACACCCTGGCGAGATCGTCGTAGTCCGTGAGATCGCCAGCCATGACGCTCACTATGGCGCCTTTGGCTTCCGCACTGCGCAGCCACCGCTCGTCGATCTTGGGGTTTCGGCTCGTGATGAGGAGATACTTGGCCCCGTTTCTGATCATCCAGTCCGCAATAGAGATTCCGAGATCTCCGGACAGTCCAACCAGCCAGTATGTGCGGTTAGCCTTGAATTGGACCGTGGCTGGCTCTATTGAAACGGAAACGGATAATGCGTCCCAATCAACGATGGTCAGCGCATCATAGGACTCGGCATCCTTTCCTCCAAGTTGCTGGATGCTGACTTGGCTGATGGCCGCCTCACTTCCTAGAGATGTTTCGAGAGCAGAAAGGGCAGATTCCTGCGCGTCCTGAAGCAGCGCAGTGATCTCTGTCTCGGAGGCTTGGATCGGCCTGCCTTGTGCAGGTAACCAAGCCGTGGCATTGATGATGGGAACACCGGAGGGCAGGGATGAAGCGGCCATTGAAACTCCCTGCCCGGTTGTAAAGTCGACACAGAGTGAAGCTTGCGCAGGCAGAAGCGTCCTCGTCTCTGACGGGCGCACGTACCGGCCGACGTAAATCCAGCCGAGGTTTGCGGCGATGGCTTTCGACGAGGTTGTGTAAATCGGCTTAATACCCGAGGACTCGACATGTTGACTGAGGGCTTTTGCGACGGAGGCCGGGGCATTGTGCACAATAACGGTATCACCTTGTTGCAGGGAAGTGCTGATCACAGGCAAGAGCAACTGCGCGGCGACGATGGCCAAGAACAACGCGGCCGATTCCTTCGAGACCGAGCAAGGGATGAGCCTGTTCTGTGGAATCTCCACAATCGAGGTGACTGAGTCCGAAAGGCCTAGATACTGAGTGCCCGTCTTTGTGCAGGTTCCCAGGACCAAGAAAGCATCAAAACCGGCCGTCTTGATCGCTCGCAAGCTTGACTGGCTCAGCTTCAAAGCGACCGTGTTGGCTTCCGCGTCGCTTCCGGGACCAGCAGCGCCGGCCCGCGTGGACCGCTGGACAACGGTGTACTGGCCACCCTTGGTCTCATAGGCGATTGGAGACTCGTGCGGGTTAGAATCCTTGGCGATAGCCCGGCGCGAGGAGTTGTAGCGGTCGTTGGCGTCGACGACGGGCCTCATGCGAGGAACCAACTGACGTCCGTCCGCGTCAATGACAATCTCCGACTCCACTGCCCAGAGGGTATTGCGTTTTTTCTGTTCCTCAACCGAACCGGCGATCTGGAACCGCAGCACAGCTTCTGCCAAGGTTCTCGCATTGATTCTGTACGCATCCTGGAAGTCGATGAACTGGCAACGGATCTCGGGGATTTCGCACAAGGCCGATCGTGCAAATCCGACAGCCATGTTGCCAAAGGGGTTGTCCGTCATGCGGTTTTCGGTGACCCACATGATGGCCTTCTGCGATCCGAAGAGGCTCTTGAGGTTATTCCAGCGCGATGGCGTGATGTCCTTGAAGACGGGATGGTCAAGATCCTCCAGAACGAGGACGGTGGCGTCGGGACCGATCTCGCTGGCAGCACTGTCCAGTTCCTCAATAGACACCGACCTGGTGATCTCGTCGCAGGAAGCATGGATGAGCTTTTGTAAATCCCCGACCAATCGGGAGACACGCAGCGTTGACCCTCCAACGATGTAGAGGTGTTTGATGATCGACTGGCCCGAGAAGAGCGAAGTTGATGATGCCACGAGAGGCTCGCGGATCTGCTCGACCCACTCGCTCAGCGCTTGCGAAACCATGACTGAGTTCGGCAAGGTCATTGCGTCGTTGACGGGTGTCATGGTGTCAACTCCGGAGAATCCGGTCTTGCGCAGAATAGAATCCCATGTGGATTCGGACACAGAGGCGCCAAGGGTTCGCCCGTCTTCCACGCCCTGCCACCATCCCGGAAGGCAGCCGAGCAGCGCAGTGGCCCGGATGATGTCCGTGTTGGTCACCTCGTACAAGACGAGATATCCTCCAGGCTTCAAGAGAGATCGCACCCGGCGGACCGTCTGCTCTATGCTCTGTGTGGCGTGCAAGACGAAAGAAGCTACTACAACATCGTACGACTGCTCCTCAAAGCCTTGAGCCTTCACCTCTTGCTCGGGATCGAGAACATTGTAGGTCATTGCTCCCGCGAATGAAGCAAACTCCTCTTGGGCCTTGTCGAGGGAAGCAGCCGACACGTCCGTGAAGGCATAGGTAGAAAAGTTGTCGCCGATGCGCTTGAGGATCTCTTTGGTGGCACCACCGGTTCCGGCACCAACCTCCAAGATCTTGGCCTGGGGGTACCGCCGGGCGATCTGCACCACAGCGTCGGCTAGGAGGTGTGTTCCGCGAGTGATGCTCTGAGCTTCGGCAAAATATTCCGCCAGGAGCCCATTGTCCAGCAGATGCTCTACCATGGTTGTTTCTCCCCGAATGGCTCTCGGCATTTGCTCCCCGACGGCGTGCATGGCTTTGATCTCGGGCCGGTCATCGAATGACGCCGAAAGGGAGAGGATGTCTTCCAAGGTGTCCTTGAGCCATTCCCTCTTGGCGTAGCGGTGCCTGCCTTGTTGAACCAGCTTGCGCGTGTGCGAAGCGAAATTCAGGTACGCAGCATGGGCCGGGTCAGATCGCCCGGGGTGGTCTTGGGGAATCTGGTGCTCCAGTTGTCCAAGATAGAAAAGACTCCCGCGCTCGAGGACAGTTGCAATCTTCTTGTCCTCGGCCGATGCTTCGTAAGTGCCGGGAATGTCAAGGTTTGGCTCCGAAGGAACCCAGTCGCTGGCGTAGAACTGTTGCTGATCATCTGCCGCAGAAGCAGGGGTGAAAGGAATGACGTGCAGGCCCTCTACCTGCACGGCAGTGTATTCGCCCGCAGGGTCGTGGATGTCGACATCTCCATGGAATCCATAGGATTCCTGTGCTTGGACCGAGTCGTTGCCCATGGATGCGACAAAGGGCACCTCAGCAGCATCCACCCAGTTGCGCCCGCACAGGGAAGGATTGACTCGAATCTTATCAATGCGCGTTGGGAGATGCAAGCTCCAGAGGCGGCCATCTTCGGGATAGCTGAAGGTGAGGATAATGGAATGGAAAGCAGCGTCAAGAACGGCAGGGTGAATGATCAGCTCCTCTTGGTCTGGCTCTGCAGGTGCCAGGGCGAGGGAGCCGGATGCCTTTCCGAGCTTCCTCTTCAGACCGGACAAGGCTTTGAAGGGGCCGGTGTAGCCATATCCCACGCGGTTCAGGGAGGAGTAGGCGAGCTCGGTGTCCACATCGACCATGTAAGGCTCAAGGCGCTCAGTGGCAGGGAGGGTGTCGCGCGAAGGCTCACCAACCGCGACGGAAATCTCGCAGCTAGCGACGAGTTGGAAGTTGTTGTCGGAGCCCGTGATTGCCTCGTAGGTGAAGTTGGCCGAAATCGAGCTGACATCGTCGTCTCGTCGAATGTTGCTGACAACGGTGCGGACTTCGATACCAGACTCTTGGTCGTCGTTCCCGAAGACCAAGGCCTGATGGATCAAGAGATCCCGGATCTCCATCAAGTGTACAGGGCTGCCGTCGGCAATGAAAGGGATCGTCTCGAATGCCGTAGCTGCATACGCAGCAGCCGGGAAGACTGCCTGACCCTCGATTCGGTGATGATGAACCCAAGGGAGGTCTTGAGGTCGCAAGACGGCCTTCCAGGTGACTTGATGCGCCGAGCTTTGGGGCTGCAAGTCGCCAAGAAGCTGATGGACGGGTTGGCTTCTGGTGCGCAGATTGCGGGACAAGTTGGACTCGTGCCAGTACCCTTGGGTGTGATTCCACCGGTACGTAGGCAAGTCCGAGACGAAGCGGTGCGACTTGGGGCCGCCCATCCAGGCCTCGTATTGGTCAAAGTTGATATCCAAGTTGTCAACGTGCGTCCAGACATGTCCAAGGCCTGTGGAGACACTATTGATGGCGTTGGTGTTGCGCTGGAGAAGACCGGTGTAAGGAATCTCAACCTTGTGGTCCCTGAGCGTGTCGAGAACAGGTCCCTTCAACGCCGGGTGAGGTCCAACCTCGATGGCTGCGTCGAACGGACCTAGCTCCATGGCTCTCTCGATCGCTTGCTTGAACAAGACCGGGGAGAGCAAGTTATCAACCCAGTATTGAGCGTCGACAGTGGTCCCCTCCTTAAGAGGGTAATCCAGGTGGACGCTCGACACCCAAATGCATCCCGACCCCGAACCTGTCGCCGCGGTGGGAAATGGCGACATTGAGTCCAAGTACGGCTGTGAACAGGGAATCATGTGATGGGAATGGTAGGCCTTATCAACCCTCAAGCGGCGAACGAACTTGTTCTCGTCTTCGAAAATATCCACCATCTCATCAATGGCGTCTTCGTCGCCCGAAATAGTCATGCTCGAGGCGGAATTGCATGCAGCGACCTTGACCCTGCCGGCAAAGTATTCGTCGTTGCAGAGCTCTTCGGCATCCTCGAGGCTTGTTCCGACGGCAAGCATGGCGCCTTTTACGCCATCAGCACCGCCAGCGAGGCGAGAGTGCAGACCGCGGTAGTAGGCAATGCGGATTGCGTCTTCGGCGGACAAAGCACCGGCGGCAAATGCTGCTCCGATTTCGCCAGATGAGTGGCCAACAACCGCGGCAAACCCGATGCCACACAGGCGCAGAAGCTCAACGAGAATGACCTGAACGGCGGTGCACAGAGGTTGAGCAACAGCGGCGCTGGCGACTTGGCTCGACTTGGCTTCGGCAAGCAGCTGCTCCCGAAGGGTCCAGGACGGACGGTCGGCCTCGGGAAGCTGCGCAAGGGCTTCGTCCATGGACGCCAACAAGGATGCTGCCTGCTCCGACGTCTCGACGAGCTCGGCGCCCATGCGAGCCCACTGAGCACCCTGGCCCGTGAAAATCCCCAGGAGGCGAGCCTCCCTGGTGCTGGTACCGGCCGCCTTGGACTCAAGCTGGAAGTTGCTGTTGCCAATGATACCTTTCAGGCTGGAGTGAAGAGTCTCGATGGTAGACGCGGGGAGTGCGAGGCGGAGCGGAAGCCGCGATCGACGGGAGCGCAAAGACCAAGCCAGGTCTGCAGCCCTCACGTTGGGGTGTTGCTCCAGGTATTCGACGTGAGCGGCGAGTCCTGACAGGAGGGACTGCTTCGACTGCGCCGAGAAGAGGAAGGGCGCAACTTGGAGTGATGATTGCGCGTCCGCGTTGTCGTTATCTTTGGGCGTCTCGAAACCCTCGATGATGACGTGCGCATTGGTTCCGCCGAATCCGAAGCTGTTTACACTAGCACGGCGACGCTGCCCGGGCGCAAGTTTCGGCCAAGGCGTGAGCTCCTGCGGAATCTTTAGGTGGTTGTAGAATGGAAGAATGTTGGGGTTGAGCTTCTCAAGCAGCATGTTCGGTGGGACGAAGCCGTGCTTCATAGCCTCTACGACCTTCAACATACCGGCGATACCGGCTGTGCTTTCTGTGTGGCCGATGATCGTTTTGATGGAGCCGATCAGAAGACGCTCATCCTCGCCCCTGGCTCCGTTGCCGAAGAAAGCATTGTGCACAGCCTCGGCCTCGACCGGGTCACCCGCCGGCGTGCCGGTTCCGTGGGCCTCGAAGTACTGGCAACGATCCGATTCCAAGTCAGGGTTGAGGCCTGCCTTGGCGTATGTGGCTCTGATTAGGTCCGTCTGAGCTGTTGCGCTCGGCATGGTAATGCCACGACTGCGACCGTCCTGGTTGACGCCAACCTCCCGGATGACCGCCTCGATGTGATCCCCGTCTGCCAGTGCAGCGCTCAGAGTCTTGAGAACGACTGCAGCAACTCCATCGCCTCGAGCGTAGCCGTTTGCGCCGTGATCCCACATGCGAGAACGGCCATCGGGAGACAGCATTTTCAGCTTGCTCTCGTGGATGTAAGGCTCTGGTCCGAGAAGGAGATTAGCTCCCGCCGCAACCGCGACGCGAACGTCTCCGGAGCGAATAGCCTGGACGGCTTGCTGGACGGCGACCAGACTTGACGAGCAGGCAGTGTCAACCGTCAAAGATGGGCCGTGCCAGTCAAAGAAGTAGGATACCCTGTTGGATACAATACTTCTCATGTTTCCTTGTAGGCCGTCTGTCAGCAGTCATTTCGGATATGAAGATGAGGAGGTAGTCTTGTCTTACCCGTCGAGGTATACGTCGGGACGTGTTGCAGATCGCGAAGCTGCAAACCCTCGTAGTCGACGAACATGACACCGACGTAGACGCCAGTGTTGGACCCTTTGAGGCCTTCGATGGTCAGTCCGGCGCCCTCCAACCCCTCGTAGACGGTCTCGAGCAGAATGCGCTGCTGAGGGTCCATGGCCCCTGCTTCCGCCGCCGTGATGTTGAAGAACTGAGCGTCGAACTTGGAGAAGTCCTCTTCCAGCAAGTAGGAGTGCTTGACGTTCGTTTTTCCAGGGAACTGGGAATCCTTGTGATGAAACCCGGACGGGTCCCAGCGGCTTGGGGGAATCTCGGAAAGGACATCGCGAGGTTCCCTCAGAAGGTCCCATAGCTTGCTCGGCGATGTCGCGCCGCCTGGGAATCTGCAGCCGCTACCGACTATTGCGATGGGCTCATTGCCAGCCGGCGTGAAACTGGTTGAGTCCGGCATGGTGTGAAAAGACGGTACTAAGGTAGTTGGGAGTGACTTTAGTTTCGTCAGTGTTTGAATGGCTCTCCCCTCGATGTAGCTGTGAACTGGAGAACTTGAAGACTGGCTTCGTTTCCGAGGGGATACATACCTACTAATATTCCAGCTGCGACCTGAATATCCATCTACCTAACACCGAGGACATAGTCCATCATCTCATCTTTCGCTGCTTAGTAAGGTAGTTATTACTAGTCATGCGTTGTCAGCAGCGGAAGGATCCTGTATGCAGTGTCATTTATTCTATGGGTCCCGATTCGGTCCGGTCCTCCGTATTATGTCTCCGATGGCGATTGGCACCTCGGCGAGCCGGGTTCTCGATCGGTGACTTATCGGCATCGATCCCAGGGTCCGGATATAAGCAATCGACATGAGGTACGTCCGTAGGCCGACAAATTTAAAAACTTGGTTCTTGTCCCTCTGTCTATCAACCTCGCCCAGCAACTGAGGCCCAATAGGTTTACGTTTACATCAGCAAACATTTCAGGGCAACAGTGATACTGATACTATCGGTACACAAGTAACGACCATGGGGAATCTCGAGCTCCTCCAGCATCTTGATCGCAAGTATGCAGTCCTTGCGGCTCTTGCTGTTGGTATCGCATACTGCGTGTCAAGATGCATCTATTTGCTCTGGTTTCATCCTTTGGCAAAGTACCCTGGCCCTAGGATCGCTGCCGTCTCCAATGTCTGGTATGGGTACCAATGGTATGTGAAAACTTGGATCGCTTTTATGTTCCCGGTCTTGAACCAGAAAATGCTGACACGGTTGCTCGTAGGTTGTCCGGCCGTTATCCCTGGGCCATGCAGCAGGCCTTCAAAGACTACGGAGACGTTGTTCGGATTGCACCCAACGAACTGGTCTTCATCACCCCCAAGGCGTATACGGGTATGATCGCGTGCCTACCATCAACATTGATGCACTGCCAGCTTTGCTGACACGTTCCGTGACAGATATCTACACCAGCAATATCAACGGCCGCCCCGGCTTCGCCAAGTCCGACTTGCTTGATACTGGAGACAAGTACGAGGGACTTGCATCGGAGCGGGACATCGACAAGCATCGTGTAGCGCGCAAGCAGCTCGCTCCCGCGTTCAGCCCCAAGGCACTGAGGCAATACGAGCCGGTAATCCACCAGCACGTCGATGCATTTATCTCGAAGCTCCAGAGCTCACCCGCACCTCACCAAGGGGTTGACATCGCACCGTGGTTCGAAAAGGCAACATGCGATCTCGGCGGAGCCATCACCCTCGGCCATGATCTCAACAGCACTCAATCCGGCAACAACCACCCCATTCTGGAGGCATTGCTGCATATCGGTTACTGGGTCACGTTCAGAAATGCGCTGCGCAGATTTCCGCTCCTCTACCCCATGTCGTACATCTTCCTCCCGCTGGCTCCCAAGGTCGCTCTGAGTTACTGGCAAGCCCATTCAGCCACCACAAGTCTTGTCAAAACGCGTGTTGAAAACCGCCACGATCGTAAGCAGTTGGACTACATGGCGCAATTCCTCAAGGACGAGTCGAACCTCCCACCAAACGGCTACCTCGTCTCTCAGGCCACGCACCTGATCCTCGACCACTTTGAATCTTCAAGCGTGCTGGCTGCCGGCTTTGCCTTCTTGACGACGAATCCCGAAGCCATGGGCAAGCTTCAGACGGAACTTCGAACAACCTTCAAGTCTTACGGTGACATCTCGGAGGACGTACTGCATGATCTTCCCTGGCTGAACGCCATTATCGAAGAGATTATCCGGCTCCATACCAACGTGCCGTACGGACTGCCAAGGATCAGCCCCGGGTGGACCGTGGACGGAAACTACGTGGCCAAGGGAGTTGTCGTGTCTACCTGCGCCTACGCCACAACGCACTCGACAAAGTATTTCGCAAAACCCTACGAATTCAAACCACAGCGCTGGCTCCCCAAGAGCCACCCCGATTACGACCACGTGTTCGACACGGATGACAAGGCGGCCTTCAAGCCGTTCAGCGTCGGGTCTCGCAACTGTCTTGGACAGGCGATGGCTTACCTGGTGCTCCGCATCATCATTGCCAAGCTGTGCTGGAAGTTCGACTGGGAGCTTCTCAACAAGGACGAGCTGGACTGGGACAGAGACCTGCGTCTTTACGTTGTCTGGCTGAAGCCCAAGGTGCACGTCCGCATCACACCTTTTGAGGGGCCGCTTCATGCTTAAATCGGAATGGTCTATTATTTTTGGTTTATCCCCAGGAGGAGCGCTTGATGGCATCGCTTATCTGTCTGATAGATTGAATAGTATCCAGGGCTTGATTCATGACCGCCCTTACAAGCTCGGACATGTTTTCCCGGCTCAAAATGCCAGTCCCGTTTAGCCCACCACCGCCGCATGCACTTGCTGCATCGCTGTTGTTCTCTCGGTGACTCCATATTCTATATTGCAGAGGAAGGCCCATGAGGCGCTCCACCGTCTGCATTTGGCACTCAAACACTTGCGCCATCATCATGATTTGAATGTTTCTTGTGTGCGCCATGTAGGGAGTTTCCGACACCGTAGTTGGAGACACAGACGCAGAGACCGGTGCTTCGTGCAGGCAATCTCTCAGGCGAGTGAAGACAACCTCGAGGAGCTCGGTGAGTTGGATGTGCGTTGACAAAAGCATCAAGCTCAGAGATAGTTCCGGGGGGCTCGGCGCCACAATCTGGAGAACGGTCGCGTACCGCATGGTAAGATTTAAAACGCGGTTCCAGCCGTTGAGGTCTTGGTTCTCGGTCGCCTCCATCTCTTGGCCGTGGTTCAAGTGGGGGCTCCAAGACTCCCAGGACTGATCCTTCAACTCGGCCAGCTGGCGGGAAATGCTTCCGAGCGTGTCGACGGTGGGAGTTGTCCCTTCCCCCGCTTTGGAAGTGATTGCAGTGCTGATTTGGATTTTCATGTTGTTTTGGCCTGTCATAACGTCGTTGAAGTTGCCCAGGTCAAGGTCCGGAAGGCTGTCACCGAGGTAGTAGCCGAATACATCCTCTTGGGCTCCCGCCGAGGGTGTCGCGTGGTTCTGCGCGGCGGGCAAGGCGGCCGAGAAGTTGGAAGTCTCCAGCCAAAATGTTGACTCGCTGTTGGAGCGGCTCGACCGGAGGGAATCATCGCTCCCCTGGGCCCGGTGGTTTGAGTTTATTGGAGGCCGGCCTAGCGGTCGACCAGAGCTAGTGACGCACACGGCGCCCATACGGAGACAGCGATCGCAGGAGCCGTTGTCCGAATGGGTTCGGGAACATTTGAGCTTCTGCTCCCTGCATCGGTCGCATGCGTACCTCCTGGCTGAGTGGGTATTCATGGTGCACCGATGGTTTTCCTCAACAAGATCTATCAACCCTACCTGAATGTAACCGACCGATTCCGAGTATTTAAACATTGATGCTCCAGGCCACGCTGATTACATTATTCTCGGATACGGCGGTGTAGTCCCGGTCGCTCAGACCATCACCGGATGCTATTGGTTCTACACTTGCCTCATTCCAGTGGGTAAACGGGATAGGTAGGTCACTACAGCCGTGAGTGCATCGCCGTCTGACAGCATCAAATCCTTCTCACGAACGTCTAAGTAATCAAAAATCCCCTTCGGCGAAGGGTCTCCATCTTTGAGTCGCATCCGCTTACTACAATACCACCTTTGAGAGCGCAAACATGATTACCTAACCCGACAAAGTTCTATCAACCCGGTGCCCCTTCCGGTTTCGAATCCTTTCCAGTCACACAAGCGCCCCCAACACACAGACAGCATTTCAGCCGTGCATGCTTCTAACTTCATTTGGTACGTCCAAGAGAGAAAAACACGAGCCGTGCAATTCCCGTCGCCCAGGTAAGACAGAGAGGCCGCATCTTTCTCTCGGCGCTGCATTATAAATCCGATGAGTCCAACGGTGTTTTGACAACATGCCTTTTCGGCCCCGCAACACGCCATTGGTGCAGCTCTGAGTTGTATCCGACTTTACATCAGGAATCCCATCCTTGGTGTAAAGATTGTATCACCGCAGACATCACGGTGATTCTCTTTTGCAGGGGCGGTGACGGCTCGGACTTTTCGGCAAGGTTACATACTCGGATAAAGCCAAGATTTCCGCTAATCGGACATAAGCTTTTGGCTTTACGGCAGTGGAACCAACACAGCGTCTAGTTACACACATACAGAAAGACGAGTGAGGCCGCACCCGACGACCGAATCAGTGATTGCTTCCAACCGCTTGATGCCTTTCATCCAAAAGCGATCCCGAACATCATTTCCCCGACCCCTTCCTCCAACTTGAAGCGAGCAACCGTGATGCCTCGGATTCCGTCATTCTACCACGCATTACCGTCATCATTCAGTATCCATTATTGGCTGACGAGATCGTCCAATGCGTATATGCTGTAATCCTTGGCCGACTTCATTGGAGATCTTGTCTCGCGTATATACGCCCAATAGATTAATCACGCCCTATCGATTACGCCCGTGGGTGTAGGAATTCAAAGTCCTACGGGGTCTTGGGTGCTACTTCGATCCTTGCCCATGTTTGACGTACCTACAGTAGAAACACATGTGGGCCCTGTTGATGGGATGCAGGCAGGATCTCCGCGGGCCCCCATGCAGGATCACGGTCCGCGGACTAGCAAAGAGCACCTCAAACACGACATTCGGGTGATGTCGACCAGCAACGTCGCAAACTTCAAGGACCTGCCGCAGCCAATATTGAGGCGATTGAGACGCTTGAGCAAGTTCTGTGCATGCTTCTCGGGCATCACGAGGTCGTCGAAGCGTCGCTTCATCCGGTCACCTGTCTCGAAGCACTGTTAGTCCCTGTTGGCGATAATGACTGTCGATACTGACATGGCTCTTGTGTGAGTCTTCATCAACGACAAAGATCTGCGCCTATCCTGAAGCGGCGACGGGGAATTGGGCTCAACAGGCCCGGATGGCGCAAGACGTCCTTTGATGTCGCTTTATGCAGCGTTTCATCGTCACATCATCCCGCGTGTTGGTCAGATTTGTATATGTCGTGCCGCACGAACCTGCCACGATAGGATTCCCGTCCGTCCGTCCGGCCCTAACCTATGCTCAGCCCGGCTTATTTCCGTGACAGGCCAACCAACAAAACATCGGCCCCACTCCGAGTCGGAAGTCGGAGTCGGTCGGTTTATCCGAGTCTCCAATGCCGACGCAACCGGTCGGACAGTTGATGACCTGCATACCTACCCGCCCCACACGTGTGATCCTTCTTCTACGTGGCCAGCATTCTGCCGGAAGGCTGCTGCTGAAGTTGCGGAATCAAACGAGACATGATCGCAATAAAAAGGGGCAGGTAAACTCCACATGGAACACCGAGTCCCCAGTGGTAGCCTGTAACCGTCGTCGGCATTGAAAAACTTGTTCGCAGAAATGGCCATACCGACAAAGATCACGGCTCTCATCCAATCACCAGGCGGTGGGAGCCCGCCGGTCGTCTCCCACGATCAGCCGATGCCCCAAATCTCAGAGCCTCACGAGGTCCTGGTCCGCGTCCTAGCCGTTGCGCTCAACCCGACCGACTACAAGATGCCGGATTACCATCCCGTACCCAACGCCGTCATGGGCTGCGACTTCTTGGGCACCATAGTCTCCGCCGGCTCCGACGTCGACAGCACTTGCGTCGGGAAGCGCGTCTGCGGTACGATGCACGGCTCCAATCCCGGAAAACCTGATTCGGGAGCCTTCTCCGAGTATCTGATCCAAGATGAGCGCCTTCTCGTCCGCATTCCCGACTCCTGGAGCGATCTAGAGGGCGCGGCTCTCGGGGGCGTCGGATGGGCGACTGTGGGATTGGCCATGGAAGACTCTCTCTTGCTCAAGGGTACGCCTTCGAACCCTGCCCCGACCAGACCGGACGGAAGCCGAGTGCCCGTTTTGGTCTACGGTGGCGCCACAGCCACCGGGACTATGGCTTGCCAGCTGCTGTCGCTCTCCGGTTACGCACCCATCGCGACCTGCTCGCCGGCATCCTCGGCGCTCGTGAGGAAGTACGGCGCTGAGGTGACGTTTCCTTACTCCTCGCCTACGTGCGGAGAGACCATCCGCGACGCGACAAAGGGTTCCGTCCGCGGAGCTATTGACTGCATCACGTCTCCCGAGTCGGTGAAATGCTGTTTCACGGCTCTCAGCCGGGCCGGCGCGCGGTATGCTTCCCTAGAACACGCCCCCGACGAGTGGAGGACTCGAAAGGGGATCAAGATGGACATGCCCATGACGTATGTAATCATGGGTCGCGAGGTGGAGCTCGATGGGCCTTACCACCGCGACGCGGACCAGTCCAAGTTTGAGCTCGGGGCTCGGTGGGCAAAGCAGGTCCAGGCTTTGGCTGAGGAGGGACGGCTGAAGTGCCACCCAGCCAGAGAAGTCCCTGGGAAGTGGCAGGGCATCGTCAAGGGCCTCGAGATGATCAAGAATGGGCAGGTCAGGGGCCAAAAGCTTGTAGTCCGCCTGGGAAATCTCTGACGTGGTTCGCTGTTTGATTATTACCAGCCGATAGAGATATACTGAAGCGGTCGTTGTTTTTATCAAGTTAACCTGCGAGGGTGGACAAGAATATTTAGATCCAGACAACTTTGGTGATGCGCCATTCAGGATCCTTGCAATTTCTGGTTTGATTTCCGCGTCTCTCAAAACTTTCTGCTCCTCTCCACAATGCTGCCTTTTTGTCGCGCGAATTTTGTGGTGAAACGTATCTTTTTTTTTTTTTTTTTTTCAGAAACTGTTGCCAACGATGGATAGCTAGATAGATAAAAACTATGCAAAAGCTATGCGCTCCACGATGATGACTGGTAATTTACAGATATGCCTGTGGACGCTCTGAAGGAGGCATTTTGCCGTTCAGTTTCGTGTTACAAAATGAGTTTTCCATCCATCAAAACAAGGCGGTCGAATCATGAAGAGGAGTAAAAGGATTTGAGGATTCAGGTTTGGCAAGCCCGTATGTACAGTACGCTGGCATGAGGTCTGTAATGTTTGCAGATCTTAGAATGGTATAACTATAATAAAAGGCTGGATTCTATAGGTGCGGAATGGCTTTCCCGCTTTCCCGAGCTTGTCAACGGACGGTGATAAGGGGCGGGGCAAAAACACAACTTCTGGATCAGCCTTTACAATCATGACTGGCGATAGATATCCAAATACAATTACAGTGTGTAGGAATCAGGCTGCCCAATAAGAGAGTGGGTGGGGCTTTGACAAAGACCAATGAGGGAGGGGAATTAAATCCCACTGGCAGTTCCCGTCTGTTGAAAATTCGCGACTGCTACCAAGCAACAACCCAAAAGGATGAGGGCAATTTCGACTGCAGAAGGTTTCAAGAAGATCACCTCCTCCCGCTTTTTTAATTCCAATCTGGGATAATTTCTTTTCTGAAAATTCATTCCAACACATACACACACACACATACACACACACACACACACACATATATATATATATATATATATAAACGTAAGTACGTTACGGCCGATAGATATTTCTCCAAGATGGTCGAACCGCGTAAATTGCTAACCTGCATTTTTCTCTGATCAGATCTCATCAACAAAATACAGCAGACTCACAGAATCCCCGTTGCCGACCTTGATGGAACTACGGATGGCCATCACGAGCGTGTGGCGAGCCATACCGACGGCCTCTACGAAGCTCAGGAGATCGCCGACTATGAGGATGCCCGGCGTGGCGGTGTCAGTGGCGGCAAGAGCAAGATCAACGAGCTAAAGCTCATGTTGAAAGGGCTAAAGGCAGACGTTGCCTCGTTGACTATGGAGGTCGAGGAGTTTCAGATGGTCAAGCATAAGACTCACGACACTCGGGCCTTTTTTTAGCGTCAACCAGGCCACCATCCTTCTCGCCGTCGCTGCCGGGTTGGTGCTCGCAGTCAGGTTCTCTCGGCGTTGATGAGGCATTCAGCCTTTTCGATGCGTTACAATAAGCTCAGTCTTGGGAACACTTTCAGATAATTCGGGAGGCATGGGAAAGGGTACCCGGATTTCGTGGTTTAACAAAATAGGAAAGTTTTACGATGTTGGAGATGAATTGATTATGCATTTACGTGATTCCTGCCGGTCAGCCCTCTGATATTATGATTGTTTTGTGAATGCTACTTCCTTTGCTCCTGTCTCGTCACTCTCTTCCCGCCACGAACCTTGAAGTATTATGAGGGTTGGGCCGCTGTGCCGTTAGCGTAGCGAACAATACTTGAGAAGCTCCGTAACCTGGCAATATATCTGCTATGTAATGTAATGCGGGCTGATGGCCAAACTCAGCTCACCCGAGCGTCACAATGCGCTCATGCGGCATGATATTTAATGGGTGAAAACGAGTTTCAATTTCAAATCTTATAAAACGTCCGGGGCCGTCAACCACCCGGAAGCAATTCATCAACTGCCTTCAAACGCCCACAAAACCATATCCCGATCCTCCTCAGGCACGAGTTGCCCTGAGAACAGCAAACCCGACGATCACCAGCACAGCAACAACCACAGCAGCCGCAGCCTCGTGAAAGGTGACCAGGTTGTCGCCGTCATCGTCAGCGGCGCTGAGCTCGCCCAGCTCCCGACGAGCATCGTGATAGTCGGCCATCGCGTGCGCATCGTAGTCTCCAGCAATCATCGCCTGGTGGCGGGCAACACTCTCCTCGCCTATGGCGTAATCATCAACAACGTGGATAGGCTATCCGCGCTTGGTGTCATTAAGATTCGGCTTCATGTTTACTGGTATTTTGAAGGATCTGAGTAGGTACATGGTAGAAACATCATGTCAGCTCATCGGTATCGCTATGAGATCTGGGCACAACTGTATCACGGCGTGTGCTTACATTGGTCGATATATATATATCGCTATTTTTGAAGCACTGTTTTTAACTGGCTGTCTGACTGCCGTAGATAATACCGGGCGCTTCAATGATAATCTGGAATTACGTTGGGTGCAGACGAGCAGGCAGTGAAATTGTAGACGGAGAAAATGTGCGAAGGGCTTATTGAACTGTAAAAAAATGAATGATGTGTTTTGAAAAAGATCTCTCAAGTCGCTTTGTTTTCAAACCATGTTTTTGCGTTCAGAGAAATATAAAACTCTGCAGGCAAAAGGAATACGGACAGGTCAAGTCGCTTTCTCCCCCTGGGAGCCTTGTTATTCCATTTGGAGCCCCCAACTTTCCCAATTAGATAGCCGCCATCATTGGTGGTCTGTGCTGGCTGAAATGATAGATTTTTCCATCTCGAGAGTTTTTGCTGGTGCTGGTGCTTAGGATTTGCCGCCTTGCATTTTGCTCTCGACCTTGAGCATTGCGAGGGCGCGGGTTATGAACGTTGTTGATGGTTGTATCTTTAACGGATGAGGCTTCCCCCGTTTCGTCTCATGAATTGTTTATATGCCTCTTTCCCCCTTTTAAGTAACCTTAGGTCTGTTTCCGTCGCCGTTATTTGCATTTCTATGCTGGATATCCCGGGAGACATTATTCAATTCTGGTCCTGTTAATCTAGTACGTAATGGACGGAATCTTCTGACAAAGGCCCGAAGCGGCACATGCCAGGACGTTTATGAGCCAAAGATACGGGCCCTGCAGCCATCAGATGTTGCAGATTCTTACTGTGCACGTGCATTGTATAGTTATAGATAATCTTGACATGACCTGAGTGATACACACTGATGCTGCTCATGAAGGTCTGTGCCACACGAGTTTATCATGATAGCAAGGCAGTCATGGGGCTTGAGATCTCGTTCCATCCTGTGACAAGCAGAGTGTGATGTAACCTGTCTGGGATCTGGTGACTGGCGAACTTTGGTGGATATGATGAGTCTTGAGTAGGTTTGTTTGTTATCATTGCGGCTACTTGAGATAACAGGGGTATCACCGTTAAAGTCCGCCAGCCGAAGCTCGAAATTCCAGTAAACCCCTGGAGACTTCCTTGGCAGATCTCAACGAATCTGTTCGCGTCATTCTCCTCTTCTTCCTCTCCCTCCACCTGCCCCTCTCGCGCTCCGAATTCTCTTCCTAATCTTGATCCTCTCGTTACATCCCTCTTCGCAGCAAAGATGAAGAAATCCGCCTTCTTACTCTCTTCCCAGGTGGCCGTGACGAATCCATCCGATGCTACTTGACCACAAAGTCTGCTCCGACGCTGTGTCACATCTTCTCCTGTGCCGTGACGAACTATCCGATGCCACTTGACCACGAAGTCTGCTCCGACGTTGTGTCACATCTTCTCCCTCCTGTGCCGTGACGAATCCATCCGATGCCACTTGACCGCAAAGTCTGCTCCGACGTCGTGTCACATCTTCTCCTGTGGAGAAGGACCATATTTTCTCTCGATGAATATCCGCCAAGATCAAGTACCATGCATTCGAGCAGGGCTCCCCCCTGGAAAACCCGTGTTCTAGCGTAGCAGGCCACGTGCAGACCCAGCAGCACGGAAGCGCCCCCTGTCTAGCCCAAGTGCGGCTGACAGCCGGCCCCAGGCCGCGCGCTACGAATATCGCTTGGGTCCAATAGCTTCTGCCCCTGTAACTAGAAGAGGTAACGCCTTTGTCCATGTATTGATAGTTAGCCAGCTGAATGATGGAGCACTGGAGATTGGATATTGGAAAACAGTCAACAAGAGGTAACGCCTTCGTCCATGCATTGACAGTTAGCCAGCTGACTGATGGAGCACTGGAAATTGGAGATTGGAAACAACGAGTACAAAAAAAGAAGACCCCCTCGAATCTTGAACTCCTTCATCTAATGCTTCGTGAGAGAAATTCCCCTCATTATGCCTTCATCATTGTCATCCTCATCTCCCGACAGCCTAGACAGTGGCAATGGTATTAACGCTGCAAAACTAGAAGCAGCCAACCGCTATGTCCGCTGGAACCTATTATTTCTCCTAATAACCTTCAACTTTCTTCTATTTCCAATATGGATGCCTTTTGTTCCCTACGTCAACCAAGCAACCAACGTCGTCATCATCATCACCATCAGTCTTTTCCAACTCATCTGGCTGATAGCCACCATTTGCGCCATTCGTCGAACACTAGCTATTGTCAGCCGAAGCAAGCTCAAGACTACAAAAGCCCAAGATGTCGAATCAGCTGACGCCACGGCCAACGACTGCTCAACCATTCGGCATATAGTTGCCATGACCTTGTATAAGGAACCCATGAGCGTATTGCAAACAACTTTGGACTCTCTCGTGCAGCAAAAAGATGCCGCATCCCGCCTCTCGGTCATTATTGGCATGGAATGCCGTACACCTGACAAGGAAGCCAAACGCGATGAAATCTACGCAAAGTACGAAAGCAAATTCCTCCGTCTCATCGTCACCTTCCACCCCTCGGGCGTTCCTGGCGAAATCAGCGGCAAGTGCTCCAACATGAACTACGCCTGTCGCCAAGGCCTGGAGGTGCTCCGTCAAGATGTCGACTACAACTACGAGAAATACGAACACATCTTCACCAACTGCGACTGCGACGCCGTTTTCGATGCCGAATACATGCTGGAGCTGGAAACCGAGTACTCCAAGCTGGATTCCGCCGACCGCCACTCGTCCATCTGGCAATCCATCATCGTCTACAAGCGCGACTCGATGCCCTTCTTTGTCGACATTACCGGTGTTCTGCGCACCTTTTTCTTTATGGGCGTTTTGATTCCCTGGAACATCAACCCCATGTCTCATTACTCTCTCAGCGTCAAGCTGCTGGAGGAGGGCGCCTTTACCCACCCGGCCTATCAGATGGAGGATATTATTGCCTTGATCCGCTACACCATCCTCACGCGACGAGAAATCCGCATCCGGCCTTTGAATCTCATCTCCATCAACGGTCCGACCTCTGGCGCCAACTACGCAGATGAAATCCGCGAATGGGCCCTCCAGGTCCGCCGATGGACCATCGGCGCCGGCGAAGTCTTTCACTACTTCATTGTCAAGACCTACCGAATGCCTTCGCTCTACCTGTCCATCAGCTGGGCTACTCGCTTCTTCATCTACTACGGCCTCGTTCTCTGCGCCAGCGCCATCTTCTCTGTGGTTTCCCCCATCATTGTTCAGCTCATCAACGTCACGGTTGCTGCCGAGCACGATCGACTCTTGATCAGCGATTCTCTTTTTCAAACCATCTGCTTCATCTTCTTGGGAACGCAATACGCGTTTTTTCTCGTTGTCACCGTCCTCGTCCGTTGGAGCCTACCTGTGCCCGGCGATGGCAGCAACAATTACAACAAGGGTCTTTGGGGGGTTACAAGAGGCCTGTTGCATTGGGTCTTGATGTTGCCGACCATCCTTGCCTACAGCTTTGTAGAGCTCTACTCCTTCTTCGAATTGGCGTTTAGAGGAAAGGATGTTTGCAAGCATAATGCTGCTAGCAAGAACAATCTAGTCCTTGTAAAGGGTGCCGGGAATTCTTGAGATGTATAAGATAGATAGATAGATATATAGATAGATGGATAGATATCCAGATGGATTGATAGATATATAGATGGATGGATAGATATATAAATGGATGGATAGATATATAGATGGATAGATACATAGATAGAGGCATTCAGCTTTATTGCCGGCTCATGTCGTCTCTCAGTTTGTTGACCTTGGTGCCGTCCGAATGTAGTACATCATTATGGCCCAGTGCAATGGTGTGCGGACTGGCGCATGGTGAAGTTAAATTAAAGGGCACAGAAGTCCCCTGCAGCCTGACATGTATCCAAACGTAGCTCCCTGCAAGGCCACCTTGAAGTTTGTACTTTTGTCTTCAGATGGGCTGGGCCGTGTGCTGGGGGGACAATAATAGCCTGTTGGCAGATGGTGTAGTGGTCTGTGAGGAGAGAAGGCGAACCCTCCTCCCACTTAGTGGTGGGAATTCCTGATGTCGGGTACGGGAATGCAAGGGCGTGCGTGGACAGGGATGCGTAAGCTCCCATAGAATGAGAGCCCGTTCAGAGTGAGAATATCAGCTCTCGAAATTCGAGTGGAAAATAATAATGGTAGCCTTGTGAAAAATCGGGTTAAATGAAGTTTCCCCACCTTCCCAAATTCGCGGCACGTCCTTGGCCGGAACTGAACAGGCCCTTGCTTTGTGGTCGGTCTGGAATTTTGTTGCTAAATCCATCAACTTTGTTCCTACATCGCAATGCTATGTTTTAATTAGACAGTCATATTTGACGCTGTCCGCGTCGTCCTTGTCGTCCTCGTCGGCACGTCCCCTTCGACGTTGGTGGCTCCTCCGTCCACCTTTGACAATGATGGACATCGCACCGCCGCAACATCCTCAGGCTGGGTGCCACCGCCCCATCCTTTGCCGGGCTATCCTCTTCTTCGATGCTTGGGCCTATACATATACATCTTCCTCGGCATCTCCAGCGGCCAATGGCCACTTTAACTATTTGGTAAGTGGGCAATTCCCATCGTCTGCTCAGCGCTACGATTGACCAATCTACCATTGCAAGCAGACATCTTTTGGATGCCAGCACAGAGGGGTTCCTCAGGTTGTAGCGTGGCATGTCCAGCAGTGTCGCTCGAAGCATGATGCTCAGAAGCGCAAGATGGATGACGATCTTGGTCGTCACCGTTAATTCCCCGACACGCATGATGACCCGCAACTATCAACACTTCGTCGCGAGCACCGCGCTTGCTGCTCCTACGTCAAGGTGGCAGGTGAAAGATGAAGATAGAGTTGCGGGGAGTGGTTGATGGTATGATCCTACTGCAGCGGGTATGGCCAGCCGAGTAAGTCCACGATTTTGATCAACTATGCTGATCGTCAGTCAGCACTGTTGTCGATGACCCTCTGACCGCCAGCTAACATTCACCAACACAGAGCGCGAGGCGTGACACCGTGATCCTTGCTAGAGCAGGCGTTCACCGAAACAAGAGGCCGGGGTTGCGGAGGGAGAGAAGGAAGCGCAAGGTCAGCGCAATAGACAGTAATCACGGCTCAGGACGTGGTTTTCATTCTTCAATACACCCAGGCCATTGTGCACGTCCCTGTCATCTTCTTCAGCTCCGACAATTTCTGGATCTGACGCACAATGATGTCGAGCTCCTTTCTCAACCTCCGAGACTGCGGATGAGATGAGGATTGCCTTTCAGATAGAGGACTTCTCTTGTAGGGTCTTGCATCAATTTCTGGTATGTGAAGAGAGCCTGGCTCTTCCTTGGACTTCCGCTCGCATGCAGCCCTCTCATTCCCTTGTTAGCTTTTCGTGGACGATGCGGCCCGCTCGGCCTCCCCATACTTCCTCTTGAACATCTTACCTACCTGCGCGATCGCTGGTCGAGTTCCGTAGCCCGTCGCAACGTGATCCTGGATTTCGGTACACTGTGACTGTTTCAGTCCGAATTATGTTTGGAGGGCTTTATTCGTACGAATCCATAAAGAAACGAAGATCTGTGTCCTGGCAGCTCCTGAACGAGATCTTTGCAGGTGCGGCATGGGCCTCGCCCCAATGACGGCAAACCGCTGGTATCCAGCACTACAAGAAGGAGCCCGGTGGATGATTTTTTGCTTCCTGGTCCGCACCTTTAGCAGTAGGGCTTGGAGATTGAACAGAGAGAGAATCAGTCTCCGCATTTGGGCGCCTGACGTTGCCTGTTGATAGGGGTAGAGAAGGGGTTTGGCACGCATGGAAATGGGGTTTGGAAGATATGAAAAGGGCTAGATATGTATTGTAGAACCTTGGGCGTGGCGCCCAGTATGGAGAGGCCGTCTGGCAGGGGTGTATTTTATGGATTCATGTGTAATGGGTTTATAATTTTAGCCCCATCAAGAAAGCAAGGTGCACTTGTTCAAATTGACGCGTCGAAATCAATCCTGACCGCCTGTTATCGATAAGCGGACTTCCAAGAGATTGCTTTCCGGATTTGGCAAACAATCTCACGACAAGTCACAGCCAACGAGGGAGAGGTGGGGCCGCAACTCCCTAAGTCCGATGGTAAAGGCCGATGAGCTCCAGATTATGAGGACTCAAATGACAAAGTTCTCATGCTGCCTAGAATTTTTGCATTCCTACAAAAGCTTAAAGCTTAAAGCTCAAATCCTCCCTGACATGGTATCTCCCAACTTCCTCAACATTACCTACATATACATTCACTATACACCTTCACAATGCATCTCATCCTCACCGGCGCAACCGGCCTTGTTGGCTCGGCCGTTCTCAATTCAATGATCAAGACTCCAGAAATCTCCAAAATATCGATTCTCAGTAGACGTCCAGTCCAACAAGCTGATGACTCCAAGGACCCGCGAATCAATGTCATCATCCACAAAGACTTCTCCAACTATGACTCCGAGGTCATCAACAGCCTCAGAGACGCCGATGGGTGTGTTTGGGCCCTAGGAATTAGTCAAGCAGAAGTCAGCAAAGAGTGCGTTTATTACCTTTCTTCCCCCTCCCCTTTCATCACATTTCCTGACATCTTTCCAACCTACACAGAGACTACGTCACCATCACGAAAGACTATGCCTTAAAGTTCGCCCAAGCGTTCACTTCTACCCCCTCCACAGCCTCCCACCCACTCAACTTCATCTACGTCTCCGGCTTCGGAACAACACACACCCCATCCCGCTTCACAGCCATTTTTGCCAAGATAAAGGGCGAAACGGAACTCGCACTCGACCAAGTCCGTGCCAAGAACCCCAACTTCAAAGCCGAGAGCGTCCGTCCTGCCTTTGTTGACTGGCTAGACCAGCCAGAGATCAAACCATACCTTTCCAAGTCCATCGGTCTCGTCAAGACCACCTTGGGCACAATGATGCAGCCGTTCGTCAAGTATGGGGCAAAGAACAGCATGTGGTCTCCCACCGAGATGCTGGGACGGTATTGTGTCGGGATGGCCATGGGGAAGTGGGAGGACGATCTCAAAAAGGCGGATAAGAAGGACGTTGAAGTCTTGGGGGGTGGAATGAGGGTTGTTGAGAATACTTGGATGTGGAGTATCCTGGGTGGGAATTGAGAGGTGTTGGATACGTCCAATATTCAGGGATGCCTGTTTATTTTCACGGTCACTGGGTGGAGGGCACACCTGTTTCTTTGGGCCAAGCTACAACCCACGACGAATTGGACGTTAAAAGTGCACTTTGGCATTCTGCATCCAGAGGAGGTTTGACCAGACTTCGCCATTACCGGCATCGGTTCTGAAGCGGCGAGAGGTGGTCGCATTCGACAATTTGAACATGGCAATTGATACCCAATAGAATAGAATTAATCCGAGGTTTGGGAGGTGAGATGAACTTATTATCCAATGTTCGAGTTATCAAATTTTGATTTCGTTCTTTCTTTCGAGTGTTCAATACCACTGTCCCTCTACTCGTTGCACCTGAAACTGAGGTGCACGTTCACCCAAGGCCCTCTTGCCTTGGGTCTCGTCTAGGAAGTACTTACTACCTATCCTGCAGACCACATGCGGGGGAGGTGGTAGGCGCCTCCAGCTGGTTGACTCCCGGTTGCAACGACCAAAATCTTCAGGTCAGGCACCGTAATTCCGCATCGTCAATTTTATCTTTGAGCCTTTCCTGCCCGGCATTGGTAACTAGGATAAAATCGGCCCATTCAGTTTCAGCCCGACAGTGGTCTCCGTTCCAGATTCACATCTTTAATCTGTTTATTTTCACTCCATAATTGACCGCGACAGCCTGTGTCTCTGCATTTCATTACTTTCGACAACTTCACTTTTCACCCGCTTTCTTTTCCTGTTCATTCGTTTTTAAACAATTATCATCCAACAAATAATTCCCAACAAAAATATAACCACGCAACCATTCGCATCATCAATCAACTTTACCACGACATCATTGTCATCATCAACAACTCGTTATCATTACAAATTATCATCAACAACATTAATTTGTAGTAAGTACCAGGTACCCACCTATACACCCCGTCAAGCGTGGCCCAGGAAGCGTGCATTTCTGCAAAGACCGCGACACTCACAGACGCAGTCGTGCTCCCAGTCCAACACCGAATCCGATCAAGCAACCCTGACCGTCAGCAGAACGAGTAACGGAGACAATATAGGTAAATTACACCCTTTGACTCTTGTCAATAGATGAGACATACTGACGGGATTTATCGACCATGCAGTCTATCGCAAATTGGTAGAGAGATTTGCCCAATCGTGCCACGCCGCCGCCAGAGGACTGTAACGGAGAATCCCTGGGTCCTCTCAGGGTTGATTTCTCCGAAGCCTTGCAGAAAGACAAAGAGACACACGGGCAGCATCTAAAGTTTTTCTGGGACAAGGGGATGTGGTTGGCGAGATGGATCGAGTCGGTCGAGTGGACTGCGAAAAACCAACTCTCCTCGATCACTGCCTGCGGAGGGGGAACGAGCTTTGGAAGAGATTGCATTGCGGGTTCATATTGCGAGGCAAGAATGGTTGAGGGGATAGCTTGGAGTACTGGGTAGTTGAGCCGTCCTGGGTTTTCGTCATTGAGGGTTGAAAGAACAAAGGGAGCACTGTAAAAGGATCCGACTTTGACGTGGCTTCTCAGGAAATAAAAGATTGGGTGTATGCATAAACAACCCTACTCTTCGGGAGTTGAACGAAAACGTGGACGACCTCCGTGGGAAAGCCAACGTCACCGTCCGCAACTTGGACGAAAGGCTTCTGTTGTTTCGATGAAAGCGAGATGGGCGGATCTCATCTACACGTACCACGCATATCAGCAGGAACCTGCCAAGGATCTAGAGAATCTACTCCATTTACAGGTATCATTCGGCAAAGCTTGACCCAGCAACTCGGCCCTCAATAATACAGGTACTCACCGTCAACAGATAATATTATCATCACGAAGCACCTTCACTCGGTTCAAGTTCTTTATTGCGAGTGAAAGAACAAACGATAACCACAAAAGAGAAATTGACCACACTTGCTCGCCTTACTATCCCCGCATCGATCGACAAGTAATGAGGTCAGATTCGACACAGAACAGAACTAGTTTGCCTCGGTCGGTGAGCGTTAGAGGAAGGAGGTTGGGGTCTTGGGTTTCATTCGTTTTCCGATTTCGTTCAAGTTGGAAATTGACTTTTGTCACCTGTCAGTGGCCCTGCCCAGACGTTTGAGGCCAATCGAACTATCGGTATCAAGGCAGGGTGGCGATTTACAACTTTGTTTTTGCATGCACAATTCTTGTGAAGAAGCTGATCCTCGATTACATCTACAATCCCATCTGGCAAGATGACAAAACTCACCCCACAACGTCATCCGTCAGTCAGCGTTTATCTTCAAATCTTACTCCCCATGACGCAGTGGAGGGGACTCGGACTCGTTTAAAGAAACAAGATCTACTTGTACAATAATTACTCCGCAGACAAGATGCAAGCCTATGTAAAGTAGGTAAGGGCGACAGAATCGGGAAGGCGGCAGTTGAATCAAGGTTAAGTTAGAATTGACAAAAAGTAAGATTTTGTAAGAATCGGGACAATTAAGAATGCTAGTTGGGAGATCATGGGTATTCAAGATGGGGATAGGATACAGAACCCTGCCGGATCCCTGCCGGATCCCTGCCGAACCCTTGATCAGATCCACACCCCGTTGCAACATGGAGAATGGAGCGAGGACAAACACCAGCAGAAAGGTAATGAGTTTTGTAAAATAAATAACTGATCAACACTTAGCCTCTTGTAAATCACTGCCAAAAGAGGTGAGTGAAAAAAATAATACCAAGAGATGAGGGTTTTCCCATAATGGCATGTGAATAACTTCAACCACTAGCCCGCTGGCAGTTGCATCAAGTCCAAACAGATTATGGACGTTCCTGCATACAACCGAACGCCTCCCAACGTGACATGCCTCATAGGGAAACCAAATCGGACACACCCACTCCGTGAGTGCCGTGTTACACTGTACGATCGTGAGATTGTCTCCACACCCTCAGGTGATTCGATCCATCCGGTGGCTTTGCCGGCTACCCGGTTAACGCTGCCGGTTCCACAAAAGAAAACCAGGTTGTGATAGTGTACGCAGCGGATGTAACACGGGGGTTGTGAGGCTTAGGAGGAGACAAGCTGAGCTGGCAGCTGTCTCGGCGCGCCCATTGGACCCTCAACGTTACAACGGCCGAGTTCAACGATTGGTCCGCTTCAGCGGAGGCCGACCCTGTAGTATTATTGACAATGACATTTGGCCAAGTCTTCAATACAACGCTTTTGCAACCGTTTCTCGGCCCACATCATCAAACGCCACAGATCATCTTCACCAAGCGTGTAAGACGAGTTCGTAAGACGGAATGACTCGAGGCCGTTTGCATCGAGATCACAGATCACTTCCAAGTCTGAGCAGTGCCTTGTGTTTTTGTGAAGAAATGTGATCAAGTAAAATTCGTCTATATAAGAAGCCCATGATCGCAACATCTGAGCTCCAAATCTCATCATCATCAGCCCATTCAAACTCTTCATCACTCTCACTTTCACTCTCACTACCACAAACTTCCAACAAAACTCAACCAAAATCCAAAATGAAGCTCTCCGCCGTCCTCGTCGCCGCCACCGCCCTCACCGGCACCTCCTCCGCCTACAGACTCAGCGTCTACAGCGGCGACAACTACCAGGGCACCCAAAAGTCCTACACCACCAAAGGCTCCCGCTCTGTCGGCTTCACCGTCAAGTCTTGGATCTGGTCCTCCAGCGCCGGTGACGGCTGCTGCGTAAACTTCTGCAAGGGCAGCACCGTACGTTATCTGTCCACTTTCTTTCCCAAGTTCCTCCAGTCTTTATAATGCCCCGCTGACTTGACATTTACAAAACAGAGCATGGGCCGCTACTGCGGCAGCGCCTCCAAGGCTGTCTCCTCCGCCGGTGTCAACAAGGTCGTCACCGGCTGCGGCAACGACGTTCTCAACTGCTAGGTTTGGGAAATGGTTAGGTAGATGATGGAGGGGAGGAATGAGGAATATGGGATAAACGGGACAACGACAACACCCGCAGATGGATCAATGAAAGGGAAGGGAAAAACCGCTTCGTTTAGGAGCAACAGTACATATTATCACCTTCGCCACTGTGGATATAATACACAATGTTTCTTGTTCTTTTCACATTTCGACCACTCACGGAGGCGATGATGTTGTTGAAGTCGAAACGGGTGTGGCGTGGCTAGGCGACATACACCTCGGTGGCCCGCACGGTCTCGCTCTCTTAAGCATCACTCCCGTCGGTCGATGATCTCTTGGCCGGTGACGTCGCTGAACCCAGCCATCAAAATCTCCATGATACCCATCACTTCCCGTAGGCAGTCACAGATGTCCATCATTCTCCACCCTTCCACCGAACTTCGACTTTCGCTTTGGTGGACGAAGTGCACGATCCGATCCAATCCCAGAAGGTCTCAAGCACAAACAGGAATAGCCGAGTTCCTGTTCCGAATATCGACTTTAAGAATTGCCTTCTGCTTAAGTAGGCCGGTACTATACCGGCTTTAGCCTATTTAAGAGTATACTATCCTATAATGCCCAACGTTCACAGGGCTGCTGGCGGCCTTGGCGTTTTTCTAAGGGATTACGAACAGTAAGTGTTATTTCAGGGTGGAGCCGTCATCCCGCTGACCGCCCGCCAAAAATGCCCTGAGATAATTAATTATACGTTACGTCTCATTCCCGAGTGTTGTGAAAGCTGCTGAGCCCCCGCAGTTCTTGGCACTCGGGCCGTTACCTCAACTTCATTCGGGTACCGGGATGGAGCCCAACTGTAATTCCCGGCCGCAACATCCAATATCTATCCATCCTCCACAGAACGGCTCCATGGAGCAGCAAGTGGACGCCGACCATCTTTGCGACAGATGTCGAAATGGCCTCTATTTTCCCGGCATTGAACAGCCTCTCTTGGCTCCAGAAGTGGTTCTCGGCCGCTGGCCTCGGTCGAAGAGAGCCAGAAACCCAGAGGGTCCTCATACCGAGCAGTATGGCCAACACCGTTTCAACAGCGACTTTCGTCACGAAGATGTTTTGCCCGAACTTGCTGCCCTGAAACGCACTGCGTCCGATGGCTGTATATTCTGCCAGCTGTTGCAGTCCGCCATCCTATCCTTCGTCGCCACTTCCCCTGTCGTATACGACGCAATACAGGTCCACCTCGACTATTTTTGGGATACAGAACCCAAAAGGAACCAGGCGGGCTCTATAATCACGAGATGGGTTCTTCAAGCTAGCCTTCTGCTTCATGACCCGAACATCGCAAAGCGCCGAGAGGGGTTACCGCAAGACATCAAGGTTTCCGGTTGGACTTCGGGGCCTGCTATCTTTTGGCTTCTGGGACGCAAATCTGGTGAGCGCTCATACACATCCGCAATATTTTACCCTCATGAAACGCTTATCGTGGGATCTGTATAGAAGGAGCGCACGGCTCGAGGCTGGGGATGCCAAGCCCCCTCTCCGGGGGCGGCCTAGGACAGCACTCTCTGGCCTTTTTTCGATCCAACATTCTTCGATGCGTCAGTAGCTGCGAGCACGCACTTCCTGATGCAAAAGGCTTTCTTCCAACCCGCCTCATCCACGTTCGCCAAGATCAGTTACGCGTCGTCGAGACTCGACACGATTCAGACTTGAAACAACTCAAAGCAGGCGATAGACGGTACTCCACACTGAGCTACTGCTGGGGCAGCCGATCGGAAGGTCTATCACAACTACGACTTACCAAGGATACCCAGTCGCAGCTCCAATCTGGCTTTACTCTCGACGCCATGTCAGCCGTGCAGAAAGACGCTGTGATGGTGACCAGAGCATTGGGCATCCCGTACCTGTGGATTGACGCGCTCTGCATTCTGCAGGGCGACGCTGCCGACTGGGAGCTCGAGTCGTCTCTCATGCACAAGATCTATGGTAACGCCTATGTGACCATCTGCAACCTAAAGTCACGGTCCTGTCAACAGGGGTTCCTGCCGGACGACCAACTCCGCGCCAACATCCCTTTCGACACCATGGCTCAGACCAAAGGAGCGGAGTGCTACGAGATCGGACCAGGCTTCGTCTCCGGGTGCTCTGCTCGCGGTTTCGAACACGACACCTGGAGCCGTCTCGATTTCGACAGCACACAGTGGATCTCACGCGCTTGGACGTTCCAGGAGGCGACACTCTCGACGCGGATGATCCTGTTCGCGCAGTCCGGCCTCTACTTCAGCTGCAGCAGCGGGCTTGTCTGGGAGTACGGCCGCGTCCTGGAAGAGCCTCTGAACTTTTCCGTCTACGGCATCCTGCAGGACACCTCCGCCGCGGATATGTACCGAAACTGGAACCAGAAGATTGCCACCCAGTTCTCGGGGAGACAAGCCACCTACCTGGCGGACTCGCTACCTGCGCTCTCCGGCACAGCGCAGATCTTCGCGGCCGCTCTGGACGACGAGTACGTGGCTGGTTTGTGGAAAGGGGATCTGCTGGCTGGACTGTTCTGGAAGATGGAGGGCTCGCTCCGCAGCTCCCTTGCCAGGCTGCTGCAGTCTTTTGATGGTCCGTACATTGGGCCCAGCTGGAGCTGGGTAGGAAGACCAGCGGACGGGAGTGCAGTGGGCAAAGTGAGAGGTTTCGGGCCTGGCCGCTGCAATCTCTATCCGGCGAGGTCGTCTGCAGTCCTTCGCATGCAATGTGATACGTTAAAAACACAGACGGTACCGTCCGGGATGGACAAGCATGGCAAGATATCCGGCGCGGCACTGCTCATAAATACAAGAGTGTACCCGCTCGCTCTTGGATGGCACCATTTACCGGACGACGACGATGACTGCGATGGGGGAAGATTGAGTGATAACGGCAATTCCTACCTCGAACAACCTGGCGGCAGCAAAGTTGCTTTCAGCTACCACCTCGACTTCTTCCCCAACCCAGACGCCAACGATCCGGACCAGAGTTGGAAGCATGACCTGACTCTTGTCCTGCTCGGGAGCATAAGCTACGAGAGCTCAAAGTCTGAGGACGAATTAGGGGAGATGCCCTGCGGGCTTATTGTCCACCAAGCGAAGAGGGACGGTTCGTATTGCAGGGTCGGCACATTTGGTCCTTCCACGTCGGAGGTGAGCTCCGGGGCCGTGTTTGACCTTGATATGGACTTTTGTTGCAATTGGGAGTCGAGGTCTTTGAAGGTGGTATAAGTAATTAGGTGCTGGATAGTTGAGACGGAGAGTAGGTGTCATATCATAAGAGACAGAGTATCATACAAGGCATTGTACATGGCACGGAGTCGCTCGCGGCATCCGCCCAGCGCCCGGAGGAACTTAAACAGTTCCGAAAAGGTCCCTCATCGATGGCTTCGCCTGGAGTAACTGCGAAGTAAAGTTCCGAAAGGTTCGTTAGGGAGAAAAAGCCACTATCCTTCATCGTACATCCGAGGAACTCGGCAAATAGCTTCAAGCACTGCATATCGAGCGGAGTTTTAGGGATGTATTATATATTTAATAATATCTTAAGTATCTTTTCGAACCTACCATTAATTAGAAATTTCTTCTATAATTCTCTACAGCCCTCTACCATACGCTATCTATATTTAAAGCTCTCGCTTACATCTTTTTTTATTCTTTAATTTTAACTCTTTTTAGACCGGATAAAGGTTATACTTGAAAGAATGTAGTATAAATCTCTTCTAAAGTACTAATTAAACTAGCTTATCTATTCCTATCGCTTTTATCCTTACTTGCCTCCGTGGGTGCAAGGCGTCAAGATCCGGAGCAGGAAACAGCAAGATGGCGCGAAAGCCAACATTAATAGCAACCGCCCATAACACCTCTCTCAAGTGTCGCTCTGTTTCTAAGGTCGAAAGAAAACGTAAAGAAGAGAAAACCTGGACCGATAAAAACACTCGTTTTCTGAACCTCAACGCAGACTCTGCATCCCATTCATACCCTACATCTTCGGCATGTCTCCTTACATTCCCTGCATGCCCTGTGCTGAATTGAGGGTCAGTGCCTCAAGCCAAGAGAGGTACTGGTACATCGTGAGCATGGAACATTCAGGGCTCGTCAGGACCACCATGTATATATTCAGTCATCTTTCCCTCTGTCAGAAGAGGTCTTTCGTAGACGGAATACATCACTCAAAACCATCATCTTTGTTAACAGCGCCCTGCACACCCATCTCTCACACTCTACCGAGTGGGCAACATGACTGGATTTTCGCAGATGAGGTCCATAGAGCTCCTGGTGGTTGTTGATTTGCTCAAGTTATGGTGCAGTGATAACGTTCATCGAGCTCAACGGTCTCTACCTGAACCGAAGTCGCTGGCTGGCTGGCTGGCAGGGCCGGTTGGCCGTCAGTCGACCTGGACAGAGCAGACAATCTGTTAGCATTAGCTCGCTCCAAGTAGATTGGGTGGATTAGTAGCGACCTACTAAAGTGGTTCACTATGTTGATAGGGAAGATAAAGTGATGAGGGTGATGATGGATAAAAAAAATGAAGATATCGATGGCGACGTGCGTCTCTCGAGTGGCTCTGGCAAGGAGCTGCAGTACATGCTGGAAATGATAATTGGATAAATATATAAAAGAGTAAAGAGGAAAAATGTTGATAATGATCGAGCGGGAAGGCCGTGGACCAAATAGGAGCGGGCAGGGCTCGGCCTTGGAGTACAGGACCGAAGAATTTTGCAGAAGAGACTGGGAGGAAGACGAGGGGTTTAGCAAAACGAGCAAGCGAAGGTCCCCGGTACTTGTAAGGAAGTGCGCTGCGATGTGTGTGCCTGAGGCCATGGTCTGGATTCCCGCAGTTGAAACTTGACAGTGCAGTGGAGGTGCCTGCTTAGCTGGCAATTAGGTACTTTCAGGTTGTTTTTACGCCGTCGACAAGACAGAGATTTTCCCGGGGGAGCAGCAGGAACAAATCGAAGTGCAAAAGTCGATTGCAAGTACCATTTCAATTTTCCCGTTCAATGCCATCACAGTCGCTCCCTCGTCACGATATCCGGCCAGAAGCAGCAGGAAACACTCAAATTTCAGTAACCGTTTCATTGTTCAAAGGTCTCGGCTACCTCGGCAAACCAAATCATCCAAACTATCCCCCCCCCCTAGTCTTCTCGCGCTAGGCGGGCAGGCAACGCCTCTACCCGAAGATTCTTGGTATGGAACCGACAACTCTCCTTGTGGGAGGAGTTGTCCGTTTTAAGAATCTCGTCAAAGTCGACGAGGCATTCCCTAGTAGGTAGGTAGGCGTTTTCACTCCGTCAGCTACAGTCTTCAGTACCCCCCAAGATATTCCACAAAAGAAATCAACTTACCAGCAAAAGCTAAAACCACACTTGGTGCCTTGTTTCAGTACAAAGTCAGCATTAAGGATATTCTCAAGACTCCCAAATAAACAAGGGCGTAGTTCCGATGGACGGGGGAAAAAGTCAAGTGAAGGGTAAGGACTGTATGTATACTAGTGAAAAACTCACGGGAAATTTGGAAGGGGGGGCGGGGGAGGAAAGAAATCGACAACTATGCCTCGTCCATGTCAAAGATGTATCGGCAGATGCCTAGAAAGGTTCAGAGAGAGAAAAAAGTCAGTGACTGTCAGTCTCTGAGAACCTTTCTGACCGCTTGATCAAAGCCTGGAAGGATTCATGAAGGTTTCAGGGAGGACAGAAGGCTAATACTTACAAGTCATATGGGAGCTACAATTCCATCGTCAGTACTTACTTCTGTTAAACTTGAGAGAAAAAAGAAAAAAAAAGGGAAAGCTTACCAGCCGCCGTTCTTCTCGATCCACCGGCCGCACCGGGGGCACTTCTTGGCCTTGCTCTTCTCGAGGTAGAGCTCGCTGGCCCGCTCGTCCCGGGCGCGGTGGATCTGCTCGACCAACTCCTGGTCCGCCTGCGTCCTAGCAGGCGGCCTGCCCGCGGTCGGCCCAGCCCCTTCCCCGGCCTTCTTGACGGCCTGCTCATCCTCTTTTAGAACGGCATCCCACTCCTCACAGGTGAGGCCGGCATGCCACTGGCACTTGTGGGCAAAGCACGTCCTCTTGCCGCACTGGTTGCACGTCACGATCGGCTTGTTGGACCCGCCAGCGTGGAGCTGGCCGTTGCCACAGCCCGAAGCGCACTATATAAAACAACCAGCCAGTTAGTCTTGCCGTTCTGTAGGTACGTCATCAATGAGGGAAGGAAAAAAAGAAACATACCCAAACAAAGTCCTTCTCGAGGCTCAAGAACACGCGCAGCTCCATGTCCCGGATCTTCTGCATCGTCTCGCCGTCTGCGTACCGCTGAATCATCAGCTCAGACAGCGGGTTGCTGCACTCGGTGCACATAATAGCCAAGCGGGGCACCGCGTCGACCGAGACTCGGATGAACTTCTGGAGGCAGGTGATGCAGGTCCGCATGGGGTGCATGCACAGCGGGCTGAGACCCGACCTCGGGAACTGATCTGCGGGGATGTCTGAGTAGCAGACGATACAGGTGCGCTTGGAGATGCGAACAGGCGCGCGGGTATGCTGCAGAGGGCCCGGTTGGATTGCTGCTGCTGAGGAGCCATAGGATGGTGTGCTAGGGTAGTTGTAAAGGTTGGAGGCAGTATTAATGGGGTTACGGGGAGGGGGCGGTGCGTTGCCGAAGGAGCGATGATGGGAGCCACTGGTATAATAGGAACCATAGGAGGCATATGAATCATGGTGATGCGGATATGATGGATAGGAGGGTACCCAACCTTCGCTGCGGGGATTTGGGCCTTTGGAAGGGGGAAAGAGTCGCTTCTCTAGGGTGTTTGAGGGTGGGCGCTCATTGCTTGCTGAGAGCGGTGGATGCTTCTGAAGTATGGCTTGGTTGAGGGAGTCGGACGACGTCTGGTTGTTGTTCTTGTTGCTGCTGGGGTCGTTGCCGACGGCCCCGGACAGGGCGCGAGTGACTGAGAAATCTCGAAAGCTCTCGGCCAAGGCCTCGGCTGCTTTGTCGAGGTTTTGGTTCATTACCTTGGCTGCCGCCTCGGCGTGGGCAATGTCAGGGTTCGTCACGGTCTTGGGCTTGCTTCCAGAGGCCGGTGCTGAAGCGGGGGCGACAAGCGTAGTGCTCTTGTTGGCGTTCTGAGTGTTCTGAGTGTTCTGAGTATTCTGGGTGGTCTGGTTGGGCTTGTTGGGCTTGTTGGGCTTGCTGGGGCCGCTGGTGCTGTCAATGTTCTTGGTCGAGAAGCCGGATACGGACTCGGTATCGGAAATGGAATCGTAGAGGTCGTCGACGACGACGAAGCCGTCGTCCTTCTTGGAGGCCATGATGAGTCGCAATCGTGAGTTCCTGATTATCAGACCGACTTTGGGATGGTGGTTCTGGGAGGAAGAGAAGAAGAACGAAGTCGCTCAACGGTAAACGGGTTGCTGTTGGTTCGGACTGCTTGCGGCGACTCACGGATGAGATGGATTGACAGACTCCCCACTCGGGTCACGTATGGGGACCTCGACTGGATCTGGACCCGCAGTCAAGGGAGCAGCCTATTGAATCAACGTACCATAGACGGGGTAGATCAACAATAGGCATCAATTTGGCATTATTCCTTTCCTATTGTGCGTGCTTTATACCTGTTCAGGACTTCCATTTCTCCGTATACTCAACCCCATCTCACGGACCCCAGCACCCCTTTACGCTTATTATTTGCCGTATATACCCGTCACAACCTTTGACCGAGTTCTGGGACAGAGGGTGGCTGGAACAGATCCATGGATACCGGACGGTTTATGCTTCAGCCTCTGAGGGGCAGGATGACAAGGCCTTCGGATCTGCCCCTCGGCATCTGATGCGAACGATTGGAAAGAATCATAACCATCGGGCAGAGGGCTGTTAAGGACGCTCAGATTGCGGAAAAGATAAACGTCCATGAAGAGGATGGAACTGTTATACAAGGTTTGGAAAAAAAAGCACCTGGAAATTAATGACCATACGATGAATTAATTACGCGTTCTGTGTCATTAATTAAAGCCGTGACCAGATCCATACGCTATTAACTACGTACTAGCGTCATTAATTACGTCTCGCGTAAATACACGTATAGAAAAGAGACATCAACATCATTCACTCTCCCTCAACAAGGCTCTGATACATGTCCATATCATTCTCTACTGAACCCTTGGGCCAACTCCCCGTCCTTCGCTACCTCCATCCTGCCTCTCGCTCCCCAACTCCCATCCAAAACCCCTATACCTCTTCCCCCAAATGCCACACCTGCCGGGCGCCAAAATACCATTGGGGTCCAACGCGTCCTTCAACCGCTCATTAAACTTCCCCAACGCCCCATCGTTCCACTTATAAGTGCCCGCCACTTGATCCATCAGAGCCAAATGCGTCCGGTATTCCCCATACCCCTTCTCCGCTGCCTCGTCCACCATCTCCCTCAAACAAGCCAGCGCCCTCTTCTTCTCTCCCGGATCATCCCGATCAAATACAATCTCCACGATTAGGTGCATCTCCCTCAGCCCCACACAGAAAGCAGGGAAGAAGTCAATGCCGTACTTGTCATGGATCCTCTTGCCCAGCTCAAACAGTTGGGTGGCGTCCGTACCACGGATGGGGCTGACGGGAGAGAAGGCGATGTGAGCGCCATTTGGAGCCCAGTTGACCCACCGCAGCTCGTGGATGTCCGGAATTCCGGCTGCTATTCGGTCGCGGGACCAGAAGTACTCATCCTCTGGAAGGGTTGCGGGGTCTATCTTGCGGCAACCGGGGATTTTGTGGAACTCGGCGTCTATTAGTGCCAGTTTGTGCGCCCGGATGTGGGCTGGACCGTAGGACATGCCATAGTAGGCCCAGGTATGATCTCCCACCGGAGTCTCGGACGCGGCAGCGTGGATAATGTCTTGAGGGATTGGACCGGTGCCGGAGAAGAACTTGGACCGGGGGAGACCGCGTGCGGCAATGGCTTGGGTTACGTGACGGAGTTGGGCTACGTTTTCGAGGATGGAGGCTATGCGGAGAGGGCGGATAATGTCGATCTGGGAGCGAGAGAGGTCAGTTAGGGGTAAGCGGGTTGGGGTGGATGAGAGGAGGCTCGTACCAGGGGAGCGAGATCTTCCTCGTTTTGAAATGTGTACATCTGGGGCATGGTTAGATCTTGTTCAGGGCGTTGAGCAAAGTCCGGACTTACGAAGCTCTTGTATCCGCCTGGATTCGGCATCAGCGTCATGCCCATCTTGGTGACGATCCCAAAGTTGGACTGGGAGAAGATTCCACTGCTCGCTGTCAGCCTTCACTCTTTCGGTCTCTCGGCACCAAGTCATACTCAGAGTAGGGTCCGAATCCGTACGGAAACGCCTGCCAGGTATTATTCCCAGGCAAGGCGCCCATGCCAGTCCGGATCACCTCGCCCGTTGGCAGCACCACCTCCAGTCCAGAGTGACAGGCCCAATGATCGCCATAGGGAGTGTAACCCACGCCTCGGTCAACCGTGTTGCCGATGATTGACCCTCCACCAAGATCAGGGGTATCAATCCACATGTGGTCGCGCAGTCCCTTCTTCTCGAGCGCGTCGTACAGAGCATAAAATGACACGCCTGGCTCAACGAGACAGGTGTAGTCTTCCGGGTTGATGTCGAGAATTTGGTTCATGCGCTTGCCAAGATCAATGGTGACGGAGCCGCGCACCCGAGGGGCAGCGCCACCGTAGCCTACTGTTTAAGGGGTCAGCATCCTGCGCACGTCGGCCTAGGGAGAAGTGTCTCATACAGTTGCGCCCCATGGAAATGGGAAAGATTGGGACTAGGAACTTGTTCGCCCATCGAACAATCTCCTGGACTTCTTCGGTAGTGCTTGGGTAGACGACCGCCGAGGCGACGAACTCTTCCTCGTCCAGAATGGTCATCATGTCGTGGGTGTTGGGGTCTGTGGTACATTAGAGACTTGCTCTCAGGCGATCTTGAAAGGTGTTACTGACGCTCCATATACCATCCATCCTTCAGGGGCTTGTCATTGACCTCAACATGCTCAGCGCCCAGCGTGTCCTTCAGTTCCCCAAGCGCCTTGAGAAAGTCTTCTCTCTCGATGCCCTGTGGGACAACTGGTAGCCTCTGCCGCTCCTTTTGATCTTTGGTTCTCCCATCGAAGACGCTGTTCTTGGCTCGTGTGGCCTTTTCGAGCAAGTACTTTGGTATGCCCGAGTGTACTTCTGGGAGAGTCGGAACGTCCGAGGCTGCTTCAGCTGAGAAAGACATGTTGCTAGGTAGGAGGGTGTCGATTGAGACTGATTACATGTCGAGAGACCCGTCTCTCTGAGTCTGAGAGAGTCTCTTATAGCTTCGGAGCTCTGTCGGAGAGTTTCAACCATGCCATTACCCCGCGGAAGACGCTGGTCAGGGTTGGAGCTGTTCCCCACATCTGCCGGCAGATGCTACCCTGACCATGGTGAACTCAAGCTCCCCCGCATCTTGGACGCTGATGATCTCCCTTGGTGCAGAAGGCCCACTGCCACTTGGAGCGGAGTTCACTGCTTCCTCTTGCCAAACGAAGGGGGCTCGAGGACGAAGTATTAGTGAGGGACGCAGTCAGGGTTGGTAGCAGATTCGAAAAGACGGTAGTAAGCGGGGTTTAGCAGTAGAGAGCAGTTGTCACCTTGTAGTGTGAGCGACTGGAGATGAAGAGCGCATGGCTTTCCGTGCTTTCGACGATGGTGCCCTGGACACTGACAGATGGCCGTTAAGTATGGAGTCTGGGGAACTGGAATAAGGGACTCTCATCGCTGGTCCACAGCTTCAACGGTTCAGCATCCGATTGGTTTATCTTGTGTTACTCCACTGGCCTTGACTTGACAATCCCCGCTTCATACCCCGCAGTCGCCTTTTTCTTCCCCCTGTCTGCTGTTACAAGACAAAGGACACTCGGGCCCTGATCAGATTACCGCATTAATCCCATCAATCTGAAATACACAGTCGCGGACAAGGCTCTCGGATACATCATGGCATCAGCAGCAGCAAGCTCCCTCGTACGCTACAAGCTCGTCTTCCACGTTCCCCCTGCGGCGCTCGAGGCCTGCAAGACTGCCATCTTTGCGGCGGGGGCAGGGAGGTACCCCGGTCCCGGCAATTACACCGAATGCTGCTTCACCACTGTCGGCAAGGGTCAGTTCAGACCGGGAGATGCCGCTAACCCGCACATTGGCAAGGTGGGCGCCCTGGAGTACGTAGAGGAAGCCAAGGTTGAGACGCTCTGTGTGGGGGAGGAGACTGCCAGGAAGGCGGTTGCTGCGCTAAAGAAGTGAGTTCTTCCACGTCCCAGGCTCTTTGGATGGATGGCTAACATTGTGGTAGGGCGCATCCGTACGAGGAGCCTGCTTATGAGGTGTACAAGCTTGAGGACTTCTGAGAACGAAAAGACATCTCCACGGGGCGCGGAGGAATGTTGGCGTAGATGCCGTAGAGCTGCCAATCAACAAGCTGACGACAACTCTCCCCGTCCTCTGCTCCTATCGCCTGTAGACATGATAATGCCAACCTCTCTGGTGGTGTGGGAGCAGATTCTCAGTCTTGCCCCAATTATCCAAAGCAACCGACGCCACATACCGCAGTGAAAGTTGCGGATCCGAGTACACAGTCACAGATAGGGCTGAGTGGCTTGCTGTTGCAACAAGATTGATTGGCGCTTCGGTGTTATCAGAAGAACGTGCAACCATCACAGACGCCAACATGCAGGGTGTCGATATTCTGCCGGATTATGTGCTTCTCAGCTTTGAAACGCAACCACTGCAAGCCACCAACAGTCTGGGCCACCCCAGACTTCTTCAGCCCTACGGCTCCCAAATAACACGTTCCAAGCGACCTATCAACGCGAACAAGCTTTGAACGTGGTGTATGCGGAGGTAAGGCGGGGTAGCGAAGCTCCCATCCTCCCCAAAAGTTCCATTGCATCACGTAGTCAGCACCGGCGAGAAGCACCTCCAGGCACGAGTTTAAAGATAAGACCGACGTCCTTCAGCCAACCATCGGGACCCTTTGGACACAATGATATCCCCTATTATGTACTTTATCTCGGTAAGGGGAGGTTCGAAAGTCATATTTACAGCATATCCTGGCGGAGATGGTGTGCTAATCAGTTCTCCCTATAGGGCTGAGCTGCAGATATGGCGTTCAAGGTGGCGTACTGAAACCGGTTTTGAGCAAAAGCCATGATTTAAGTGGTTATCCGCGACATGCTTTGACTGATGGCGTTTACCTGCTCAGCCCAAGTACCTCGATGTTGCCAGACAAATTTTGCAGGAAAGCTCCAAGTGAACACCCTTCTCCTGCCGGTGATCCCAGCTTCCACCCGCCCCATGACAGAGAGTTCAAATTGGCGAGGCTTGCATGAACATCACCATATTCAATATATTAAACGCCAAAGCGAAGAGGCCAGGCCGAAACCTTTACCTCAGCTCGCCCAATACCAGCCTTGCTGCCCTCGGGGCTTCTCAATTTGACGAACTCTCGCTGAAGCTACTGGATGGCTGCATAGGTGTTACCCCAAGCCGATACGCCCCTTGCCGTCCTGAGAGACCTTATGATCAAGTTGGGAACGCAATGGCGGCACTATATTGGGTGATGATAGCTTCTTCTTCCGTGATTCGTCTTCCGGGAGGGAAACCTTCGAGACGGCTGATCTCTGGCATGCCGAATTTTACTCGGAGTTCATCACGAGACGAGGCAGTGTTAGTGGAAAGACACGGAGATACAATCTCTGGATGTCACGTCTTGCGGAATATTGTTCAGTATGACCACCAGGAGGTACGGGAGCTTCTCAAAGGGTGGTTCACCACGACTTAACAGATAAGGATTTCCGACCCCATCCTTCCTCGGCCAGCCACCACGGCTACTACTGTGAGAACTCGAAGCGGTTCCATGGAGTTGTCGTTCTCAATCCCGATGATATGATTCATCAGGGACTGTCTCCCAGACAGACAGGAAGTGCCAAATCAAGTATAAATATCTCCTTCTTCTCCCTCTCCATCAACCACAAAGTTCCTCTCCACAGCAAGCATCAGAGCCAACCAACCAAACCAACAAACTCGAACAACAATCTTGACACAAAAAAGCCAACTCCCAAACCGTAAGCACTCCCATTCCCGCCACACACACACACACACACACACCGGGCAATCTTCTCCGCCTAGGAACCCCGGCGTTGGCTAACTGCACTCACAGAACCCAACACCGTCCGTCCCAAAATGTCCGACTCCGCCTCAGGAATTAAAATCGTCAAGGACGCCTGGGCCTCAGCCCGCAAGTCAATCACGGTAGCCACCAACACCAAGGAGGCCGCCCAGGTGGCCAAAAACCCCAACGTCGTCAAGGCTTACGTCCTCAAGGCTGCCATCGTCGTTTTGACCAAGGCCATCGTTGTGCTTATTGGGAAGGTGCCCACTTACCATGATGATGAGTTTGTGGGGTACATTCATGTCGAAGCTGGGGGGGCGGGGAGTGAGGGTGATTTTGGTGCTTGAGTAAGGTATTAGAGTGATGAGAGTAGGGGGTTGTGAGGGTGTGAGGGTAGAGTCATGGTAGGATGGAGAAGCTGCAGGTGATGCGGGATGGTTTGCAATCTGGTCTTTGGTGTATTTCGTGAGTGAGGCTTGGGGATTCTGAGCTTCACGGGGTTTTCTTTTTTCCTGGTTGGAGGATCGACTCTGCTCTCTGTCCGTTCATTTTGCTACACCGAGTAAATCAGAAAATCGGAGGCAGAGTGTGACAAGTAGCTAGTCAATTCATACAACTCTGCAGGATGACGGTGATGGAGTGCAAATCATCATCATTATCATCTTGTGGAGGACATTTCTGCTGATGGCCAAAAAATGGTTCTCATCGATTTCAATGGGTGTGATTTCCTAAAAAATGCTTTGAGGTGTGATGAAGATTTTCGGTATGAACAAAAGTGAGTATGACAGGATGAGTGCATACCTGGAATAAAAGAACACGAAAAAGGTGGACAATGTGATGTGTGAAGATGAGGTTTGAGAAGGCAAGTGAAAAAAGTTTCCCCACTGGAAACCATAAATGATGCCTGGAAAAACCGCGCGCAAAACAAATTCCAGCATAAAATTCGTGAAAGTGCTTGACGGGCTTGGCTTTCTTCCACGGCTTTCACCTATTTACTATTTTCTTTTCATCTATTATCTATCATCATGATGATAGATAAGAATGATATGTAATGGTCATGAGAGTGCGGTATGAATTGTGTGACCTCTCACCCACTTCTTTGCCGCTGACGAAAATTGCTGCAATGGAGTGAAATCCAACGGCAATCTGAAGGCAATCTGTCTTGCGCGGAGGTAAACGTCCGACTCCAGGTTGTGCAACAGCGGGTTCTCGCCCTCTGTATGTCTTACAATGTCTCAGATGCGACGTAAAATATGGAAGCTTGGAGCGCATCGACATGAAACTGGGAAACCGAGATGAACGGTCGTGTGGATCAGCCACCCAGGCTTCTTCAACGCCGATCCCTGAACCCCTGTGTGATTGTCAGAGTGGAGATCCCGTCATCCGGTCTTGAGATCCAAGCAGTGGGGAACGAGAGCTTGTTCAGACTTCAATCAGTATAATTTGGATGATCATGAGAAGGCGAGTTCTTATTTACTCTTGGATATTCAGATTATTTAAAATTAAATCTTTGATCTCTGCGCTCAACGCAATTTCTTTCTTTCGCTTTTTTTTATTTTTTTCTCTCTTCGGGACTCACGATGAGACCGGACCAACAGCTCTCCCAAAACTTGCTGTGGTGTAAGGTGGAGACCCCGCAGGTGTCAAGCTTAGCAGCAGTGACAAACAAATTGGACACGAGGCCGCCTTGACCGCTATTCAGAACCGGAATAGTTGGGTGTTTTTTTTTTTTTACGGAGCAGCTCGGAAGCTGAAGAACTTCGGGACGAGCCAATGAACCGATATTGACCATATTTGCGGCCGTACATGCTCATGATGCCGAAGGAGCTGCTGTTGTTTGGGCACGCATCGGGTGACGAACACCCCGCTTTGTTTACAAGGATCCATGGTTGTTTACCCCACCGAGAAACCCATGTGAATGACCAATTTGGTTTTTTTTTTTTTTTTTTTTTTTTTTGCCAGCGGTTTTATTTTCCACAATTTCAACGACAGGTAATGGAACACCGTTTCAGTCTAGACTTCTCTCGAAATGGTCGCCTCCGAGATGAGCGACCACTTGGTAACCTGCTGAATGGCCGACCTCGAGGTCCAATCACCAATCATGAGACAACCTGACGCGATGCAATGACGGCGCCATTAAAGTAAAAGCCACATTTTCTTCGCTTCGTGACCAAAACGAGTCACAAGGATGCAATACGCCGAGCATCTGGAACCGTGTCGTCATTCTGTCACGAAAATCCCGACATGGCCTTTTCACAGTGGTTCAAAACTAGTTTGTTTTTGGTTTAGGTCATGTAAGAAGAAGTGGTCACTTGAAGACACTTGGAGGGACCCTTCAAGCTTCAGCTCGGAGATCCGGAGGTCGCCATTTGACCATGTCAAAACCCCAACATCCAACCACATGGTGTAACACACCTTTCAGCGCTCAACTGGGAAACCAACAATGCCGAATTGGGCCATCGTTGGTGAGCTGATTTATCATCAGGCCTGCATCTCCATCACCCATTCGAGCCTCGCAAGAAACACATTGTTTCAAAACCTGAATCCTTCCACCGCCCAGACAAGCCAAGAGGCCATGTTTTTTTTTTCTCTGCGGCCCAGGTTGTTGACAGCAAAAGTCTGGGATCGCTCGCTTGGGTCGTACCGCAGTGAGCTAATGTCGCACACCCTTGGTCTAAACCTCATTAAGAAAGATCTTCTGGCTGATATTCGTGGCGATCTCCCCGCATTCCTTTCTTTCTTTTGTTTTGTTTTATTTCCGTCTGAGAACTCTCATCAACTTTTGAGGGAAAAAGATTTTGAAAAGATAACAAGAAATAAAGAAAGACCACAGTGGTTTAGCCTCTCATGCCGTCCGTGCATCATCTTTAATTTGTTTTCATTTTGACGATATTATGAGTGCCGTGGAACAGCCTGTCAAATGCAACTCTTCGATTCCCCACGAACCAATCCGATGCAGCCCCTTCCCCCTCACTTTATTCCCAGTGCCGTTCTCTACCCCTCATTCGTCAGTGGGGAATGCGACATCGTTCGGTCCCGTGGATCCAAAATTTGATCGTATTTCTCTCACTTTTACTAATAAGGTTAGAAGAGATAGAGAGGTTTCCAAGTATGTACATGGTACTTTGTCTTGAAGATTAAATGTCTGTTCAGCGAGAGAAAAAGAAAGAGAAAAAAGAAGAAGAAGAAAAAAACAATCACTCTTCTTGCAGATTCCAGGGGGTTACATTTTATCCCCACTTTCTTCAGATCGACATCTGTCGCCAAGGCGGCCGATGTAGGTAAAACAAGGTTTCGACGGCAAAGACACTTCGGCAAACCAGGTCACCCAGGCCAAATTCTTCAACCCAAGCCATTAGCCGGATGCTACGTCCAGCTTTCCCCCTTCACTTTCCACCCCAGTCCCAGCAAGTCTCTCCACCCGACGTCACACGAGAGGACGGGTCCCAAACGGGGTTTTAATAACCACCACACCACCTCACCACCAACATGGTCGGGAGTATTAAGAGCCCACCGTCTCCCTCCCGCGAGCAGCCGGGGCTCTTTGGTCGTCTGCTTCGGCGGACACAGAGCAAAGGAGAAAGACAGCGTGCCACAGTAAGCACCAGCGGAGCCGCCGAATACGTCAGCCTGCCACTGCTTGGCAGTCATCCCACAGAATTCTGTAATATTGGCAGATTCCCCGACTCCGAGACATCAGACATGCACAAAATGCAGACCAGAACGCCACCAACACCACCTACCCTCAAGAAGAAGGCCAGTTTCCGCGATCGGATCAAGTCATGGCAGAAGCCGCCATCAACACCTCTGCAGGTTTTGGAGGTGATTGAGGAACCAGAGCAGCAGCAGCCCGAGCCAGCGAGATTTGTTTACCAGCCAAAGCATGCAGCATCCGACTTCTCGCGTACCGCAGTACCCCACGGACGTCACGGCGTTCAGCTTCCAGGTTGGAGGCCCAGCGCTCCGAGAGAACTCGAAGCTGTCAATGAGGGGGTTCCTGCTCTGAGAAACGGCCACCCCCAATCCAGGAGACGGACAGAGAGTCGTCCGACGGCTGGAAGCAACATCCCGGCGCATTACGATGCAGCCGGGCGGAGACCCTCCCAATCAAGCCATGCGCAATCCGCCACATCAAGCCACCGATATTCGACAACATACGGTGAAAACCCTTTCCTCGCCTCTTCTGCCGCTGCTCATATTCCAGTCAACCCCTACCCCGTTTCCTGGAACTTGGGCACAGGCACGCAAGCCTCGGAGCGACACCCCGCCATGAGACACGACCAAAACCAAGACCAAATGCCGCAACAGCAACTCCCCGTTGTCGTGGCTCCTCCCCGCCGGCGATCCGAGCCTCAAACAGACTTTCAGAGATTCATGGCCGAAGCAGAGGCCAAAGAACGAGCAAGGGCCGAAAGAGACGAGAGAATCAAGCGCAGCTTCTCTCAGCGCTCGCATCAGGTGGCCCTGAATCGCGTACCGCCGAATCCACACGTTCAGTATGCGTCAGCCACGTCAGGGTCCTCATCAGCCGATGTCAGCGCCGCGACCACTGCTGTTGCCGCGAGCAGAAACTCAAGTCGCGGCCGAGCAGCCGACGCCCAACGAAGCAGCGGGCATTTCGTCGCCGTCGAAGAGAGAGTTCCACAATCACAACAACAAGGACACAGAAGGACCCACACTCGAAATTCTAGTTGGACTGCCAGTTACACGACGGGAGCAAGCGAGGAGAAGAAGGCCGGTGCGATCACGCAGGTTTACCGGGTTGATGAGAAGCCTCAGGCAGAGCAAAAGGGACTCAAGAGACAGGTTAGCATCTCGCAAAGGATTGCCGACTACATACGGCCGCCGAAGCAGGGGGTGAGCGGTGGTGGGCTTGGTGATAGGATGGGAAGCACGAACAGGAGACGGGTGCAGACCATCGAAGAGTAAAGAAGGGACCACGTCTCTGCGTTTTTATATCATGATTTATGGCGGATGATTGGGCGTTTATGGGAGCCGATCTTTGTGGACTCGGGTATGTTATAACAGGGGCACGGACGGATTACATGGGACGAGAACAGCTGGCTGGAATAAGACTTAGAACCAAGTCGGGTTAGACGGGTCATCTAATTCACTACGGGGTTGGCATCGTTTAGATGGGAGCTCGGGATAGCTCGCCCAGATAATAAAGACAGAAGTTTTGGCAATCTCTTTCCCAAGGGTTATCTTGATGCTCGTTGACGGCATCTTCCATGTTCAATCACATCATATGCACACAACGGGTTACATCCGATGGCCTCCTCCCTCGCGCCAAGACAAAGACGTTGAATCACACTACAACAGCAGATGGATGGAGAATTATTCCCGTCCGGTATTCATTAAACAGGGGGGCGGGGCAAGGACGGTAGGTAGCAGTGGGGTTGATGGAGAAATATTCCTACCGTTGTCACATTTCAGGCTATGGAGAAATATTTCCGCCACAGACAACGCACGGGGAAGCCGGGTGCGGGAGATCAGCATCATCATCATTGTCCCTTGCATACAATGTCTAATTGTCTGATGCGACGATGGATGTTTACCGCTCCAATGATATTTGCGAGAGTATAGAAATCCCGTGTGCTGCCGGGGTTGGTTGGTACGGAGTGAATTAATCCGACTCAAGCTCTTATAAACATCATCACCATCCTACAACCAGAACATGAATTTGCCTCCCTGACCACCGACATCCACGGCCAGCAACTGACAACAACCTACCCAAGATGTCTTCCCAATCAAGCGGACCGTCCTCCTCCCTCCTGAGGACTGCCCTCCTCTTCCTCACCTTCACGCTCGCCCTAGCCCGAACCCGCGAATCCCTAAACCCCTCCTGGCGCTTCTCCCGCTTCACCTCCAACCCCGACTCTCTAACTTACACCACCCTCAAACCCTTTCTCCTCCCCACAGCATCAAATTTTATTCTCAACCCATCCCAACGTTCCTCCCGCCCTACTAATTCCCGCCCACCAAACTCGACATACGCGAACCCCACCTACGACGACTCAAAATGGGAACTACTCGACTTACCGCACGACTGGGCTATCAAGGGACCCTTTTACGTAGGCTCGAACGTCCCTGTTGGGGGATCGATGGGACGATTACCTTCTCAGGGCGTGGGGTGGTATCGGAGGAAAATTAGTGTAACTCAGGAGGAGATAGACACAAAAGCGATATATTTAGAGGTGGACGGGGCCATGTCGTACGCCAGCGTCTGGGTTAACGGTGTGCTGGTCGGGGGGTGGCCGTACGGGTACGCGAGCTGGAGGGTCGAGCTGACTCCTTATTTAACAAAGGGAGAGAATCAAATCGGGATCAGAGTCGACCAGGCGCTGGATTCGAGCAGGTGGTACCCCGGCGCCGGGGTCTACAGGAACGTGTGGTTGACCAAAGTCGGCAAGGTGCACGTGGGCCAGTTTGGGAGCTATGTGGTTACGAACGATAAGGGGAAGGTGGATTTGAGGGTAGAAATCGAGAGCGCGGGGAGACAAAGGGAGGAGGTTAGTGTTTTGACCGAGGTTTACGAGCTGGAGGGAGATACGAAGGGGAAAAAGGTAGGGGAGACTGGGAAAGTGGCTGTGACGGTTGGAACCGGGGAGATCAAGAGTGTTAATGGGAGTTTGAGTGTCGATAAACCTAAACTGTGGGGGCCCAGGCCGGGCCAGGAACCGAATCTGCATTTGGCCGTTACCAGGGTTTTTGATTCCAAGGGCCAAGAGGTGGATTCGTACGAGACGAGGTTTGGGATCAGGTCCGTCACGTACGCCGGAGACGGGCTGAGGGTCAACGGACAGAAGGTTTACCTGCAGGGGGTGTGTCAGCATCACGATTTGGGAAGTCTGGGTGCGGCGTTTAACGTCAAGGCTGCGGAGAGGCAGCTGGAGATGCTGCAGGAGATGGGGGCGAATGGTATTCGGACGTCGCATAACCCGCCCGCGCCCGAGTTGTTGGACCTGGCGGATCGGATGGGCATTCTGGTGTTTGATGAGATTTTTGACACTTGGGGCAGTCATAAAGTGAGGAACGACTTCCAAACAATTTTTGCCGAGTGGTCGGAGCCGGATTTGAGGGCGTTTATTCGTCGCGATCGGAATCACCCTTCGATTTGGGCTTGGAGTTTTGGAAACGAGGTTGCCGAGCAGACGAGCAGTAACGGTGCCGCGACGGCAACGCGGCTCAGGGATATCGTCCATCAGGAGGATCCAACCCGCCAAACTGCCGTGGGGATGAATAACGCCGGACCGAACACTGCTTTCGTGGGGATTGTTGACATGATTGGGCTTAATTACCAGGGCGAGGGGCGCGGGAACGGTGGACCGACTTTTGAGAACTTCAGGGGCAAGTATCCCAACAAACTCATCTTTTCGTCGGAGAGTTCTTCGGTGGTCAGTTCTCGAGGGACATACCTTTTCCCGGTCACGGCAAACAACAACGAGATCGTAAAGGCTGCCGGGACGGGCGCCGATCCCAAGACGCAGCAGGTCAGCTCTTATGAGTTGTATGCAGTTGAGTGGGGCGCATCCCCTGACAAGGTGTTTGCTGCGCAGGACAGATACCCCTACGTTGCTGGAGAGTTCGTTTGGACTGGCTGGGATTACCTTGGAGAACCAACTCCGTACGACTCGTCGAGGAGCAGCTACTTTGGGATTATTGATCTTGCCGGGTTCCCCAAGGACAGGTTCTACCTTTACCAAGCCAGATGGAACCCGAGCGTCAAGATGGCGCATATCCTTCCTCACTGGAACTGGCCTGATCGTGTTGGACAGGCCACCCCCGTTCATGTCTTCTCGTCTGGCGATGAGGCCGAGCTCTTTGTGAACGGAAAGTCACAGGGCAGGATCAAGAAGGCCCAGTACACTTACCGCTTCCGGTGGGATAAGGTGACGTATCAAGCTGGCGAAGTAAAGGTTGTCACCTACAAGGGAGGCAAGGAGTGGGCGACTGCTTCGATCAAGACGACGGGATCAGCAACGGCCCTCAAGTTGTCGGCTTACAAGGACAGGACAACAATCAAGGCTGACGGCAATGACCTCTCGTTCTTGAGCGTTGCTGTTGTGGATGATAAGGGGGATGTGGTGCCTACCGCTGAGCCAAAGGTGACTTTCTCGATCAAGGGGCCGGGTGAGGTTGTGTCAACGGATAATGGCGATCCCACGGACTTTGTGGCGTTCCCTTCCAAGGAGAGGAAGGCATTCAGGGGTTTGGCTTTGGCGATTGTGAAGGCGAAGGCGGGAGGTTCTGGGCCGATTACCGTCTCAGCGAGCGCGCCTGGGATCAAGGGGGTGGACTTTGTGTTGAATGTTGAGTAACTCTAGAGGTTGGGTGATAGTTTCTGTAATATATCTGCTTCAAGGAGAGTCGCAGAGCAAGAAACACATTTACACGCGCTCCACGCCACATCCGTTCATATCATTTTTCTTGAAAGAAAGAGGGAAAGGCGGAGGAGGATGTGTCTGATGTATAATTGGTTAGTATGGTGAAGGATAAGAGCGGTCACTCCAAACGAGGGAGGCATGGTAAAGAGTAGTAAATATGCAATGTAGGAGGGTCGGCATCTTGAATAACATTTTTTGAACTGATTCTCATCAGTCAGAACGAAAAACAAGAAGAGACTTGAACGAGAGATTACTTTACAAAAAATAAAATTACTCGAAAAAAAAAAAAAAAAAAAAAGACAAAGACGAGACGGCGGCACTGTTGGTGGTGGCGGTGGTGAGAGCTGCTTGTCTTTCAGTCTAAAGAAACGGGAAAAATTATAGTCTGAAGTTTTGAACTTGTTTTTATGCTTCACTTTTGCGTCTATTATATTCGGTACAAGCTCAATGGTCTTGAACATGATCGTTTCTATTGTCTTTAGGATACCAGCTATTGTTGTCCATAATGGTTGGTGTATTCAAGATTTAGGAGACAATGGGTGTCTCTGGACTGCCTTGGGCGGGGCATCTAGTAACAAGGTCTCTACTCGGGAAAGAGAAAGCTTCGGTTGCACTAGGAGCCATCTTGGTGTCCCGAAACCTTGATGATCATGACTGGTAATCAGGAGGGTGTATTGGGTAAAGCTTGACCTTGATAAACGGATCCCTATCTCTCGTGCAAGTTCTGATCTCATGATTTACTTGCTGGAACCCAAAAAGATCGAGAGGCGGATAATTGAGCGGCTTTTGTTGAGCCACAAAGAGAACATATTTGCAGAGGCCAGATACATGTACCGGCCTCAGGTAAGGCAGACTATCATTCGCCAGTATTTACATTCACGGAGCGGTGTACATGTTGTTCGTCGTTCGCTTTGGCAAGTTTCATTCCTAATTCAGTCCTAAACCCGTCCTCTGCTCGACGCAACCTCCTCCGGGGTCACGAAATGGTTGGGTAGGGGACATAGGGATGTAGTGACTGTCACGGTAGTTGCACATGCCGCCTCCCCAATTATCAAGAGCATCCCAGATAGAGCTCCCCAATCTTCCGAGGTCAGCCTAGTGAGAACTCGACCGCGCAAGACTGACGAGCCGCATCTGGGATACTCTTCATGATTGGTGAGGATGCATCGCAACTACCGAGACAGGCATGGCGTCACCTGCTGGGTCCCCCGGCCCTCCCATTCTCGGTCCTCCCCCTCTGCCGTCGTTCATCCAACCATCTCCTCCTCTGCTTTGGTTCCCACCTGCGACATAAGTCTTTGTGGCCGCTACGACGCTGATACCCTCAATCCGCTCAGCTGGACGGGTTAAGGAGTCTTGCATGTGATTCTTTGACCTGGAATTGGTGTTGGTTAATGTTGAGAACGCGGGGATGTGTGTAGGTACTCACATGTTCACAGTGCAGACTATCGGTCGGACAATCCGGCGACTGTCAGGCGTAGCGCGAGGTGGTGTAACAGTAACTGAGATGGACAATGATTGTCAGCGAGGTTGCGTAAGAGAGGAAATGAAGTGATACTTACATCGCTCAAGGCTAACGAGGGGCTGCTGCTGCTCTGGGCGAGCGAGGTCATGTTTTTGTCGAAAAAATAAATGCAACGCGACTTGAGGTGATGTTAGGATTGGCAAGAACGGGACGAGTGAAGAGAACCGTAAAGTCGGTAAATGTGAAACTTTTCTGGTGGTGGAGATGCAAAAGATGAGTGAAGAAAAAAGTCGCAAAAATTGGGACCGGTGAATTTTAAACGGATTTTGTTTTTCGTGGGCGACTTTTTGGACCAGACCCGCCTTTTGTTTCCAGATCTTTCCGGAAGACATTATTGGGCAACTAATCAAGTCACTAAATTACAATTCTGTGAATGAATAAGAAGTCTGCGGTGATTCTGAGGACGGAGGGGAGGCAGGAACCTGGCAGCACTGATATGCTCCATATGAAACCGTCCGCATCTAAGACGGACTGCCAGGACCTCCCATGCCAATATAAAGATTATTACTCACTGTTCACATCAACTCTCACGAATCTCATAAAGGTTTTGGAACAATTTACCTCAATCTTCAGCTGTTCCCGTTCAGGTAAACACACCTCTCATCCCTGTAGACAAACGTGGCTGTGCACCTCCATGTGACACCTCAACTCTAGGGCCATGAAGAATAAAGCTGAACCATCTGTCTTTCTCTCTCTCTTCATCTCATCCCAACTCTCACCATCTTCCCTGCGGCTCATACACCATGTCACTCCTGACGCCAGGAACCATCTCATATCTCACAACCCTCTACTCCCATCCATCCCGGCACTACCACGCCCTCTCACACATCACCTCGCTGCTAGCCCTTCTCACCACCCACCGCACCAAATTCTCTGATCCCGACGCAGTCGAAGCTGCAATCTGGTTTCACGATGCAATTTACGACTCCCGCGCCTCACCCCCTTCCAACGAACTCGCAAGCGCCGACCTCGCAGTCACTCACCTCCACGACGCCCTCGACCCCGATCGCCTGGACCGCATCAAGAAAATGATCGAAGCCACGGCGACGCACACAGTCCCCGACTTCGAGAGTGAGGCTGCCGTGAAAGATGCGAAATTGTTTTTAGATATGGATTTAAGTATTCTAGGTGCGGAAGACCGTGAGTTTGATGCGTACGAGCAGGCTGTGAGAAAGGAGTATGCGCATGTGAGCGGTGAAGGGTGGAGGATGGGGAGGGCAAATGTTTTGAAGGGGTTTTTGGAAAGGGAGTGGATTTTTCATTCGGATGTGTTTAGGGGGTTACTGGAAGTCAAAGCAAGGTCAAATTTGAGGAGGTCAATTTGGAGGTTGGAAGGTGAGGTGAACGGTGAGGAAAGGTGAGAGGGAAGTGACCTGGGTGGACGGTGAGTGAGGTGGGTCGGGGTGAGTCGGGTGAGCCAAGATGACAGTGATGGAGGAGATATCAAATGGTTGTCCCGAAAGACACAAACTGATGAGCGAGTATTGAACTTTTGATGTATGGTCGGAGGTTCGTTGGGCCCTCTCTCAGATGGTATAAGCTGTGATTTGTTGCATCTCAACGCCAAGTACGCATGGTGTGTTACACTACATCACCCCTCGGCAGATTATTTGCTTCCCGTGTCGTGAGATCCCGTGTGAGGAGTAAATAAGTCTAGTGCGGGGAGTCCCTGCAGTGAAGGGCATCATGATGTATGTTGTGGACCTTGAAATATACCTCATAAATTCTATGTGTGGCTCTCTTAGCCCCTCATCAAAATGACCACTGTGCTCCAATTCACTCTCACCGTGGGAGGTCTCATTTTAGCATACCTCTTGGTTGCTCAGACAGCTGCATTCCGGCGTCTGCAGCACATTCCAGGCCCCGCTTGGGCTGGCCGTACTTCCCTCTGGCTCATCCGCCGCCAACTTTCAGGCCGCGTTCACCGTGACCTCGCAGACCTCTCCAAGAATTACGGTCCCATCTTCCGCATTGCGCCAAACTGGATTGTCATCAGCGACCCCTTCGAAGTTCGCCGAGTATGGCAAGCCCGCGGGCCCTGGTATCGAGGACGATGGTACGACATGTTCCGCTTCGATCAACCTGTCGAGACCGTCCTCTCGCTTCGCGACAACACAGCGCACAACGATCTTCGTTCCCGACTCCTCCCTGGCTACTCTGGCAAAGATGTCGATAACCTCCACTCCGTGGTCGACAAACGCATCGCCGACTTCGTCTCCCTCATCGAGCGCAAATATCTCTCGACCAATGACGGATTCCGCCCGATGGACCTCGCAGAGAAAGCACAGTTCATGACACTCGACATCATCTCTGATCTTGCAATCGGCAAATGCTTCAAATGCCTCAACAACGATCATGACACATACGGACAGATCGCCTTCGTGACAGGCTCCCTCCCACTCGTGGTCGCCATGTCGGTCGTCCCAGCGAGCTTCATGCTCCTTCAAAACCCTATTGCGCGCGCCATCCTTCCAAACGATAAACTTGAGGGTGTTGGAAAAATGATGGCGCTCGCTCAGCAGAATGCGGCAAAGAGGTACGGACCGAACAAGATCGAGGCGCGCGACATGCTGGGTTCGTTTGTGAACCATGGGCTGCCATACACCAGCGCTTGGCTCGAGACCTTTGGGCAGATAGGAGCCGGATCAGATACCACAGCGACGGCTATAAGAATGACGCTCTTCTACCTGATGACGAACCGGGACAGTTATCGTAAGCTACAGGAAGAGATTGACGCTGCTGCCACGCAGGGGCGCGTCTCATCGCCGGTCACGGACGAGGAGGGAAAGGACCTTCCGTATTTGCAAGCTGTGATTAAGGAGGGGTTAAGGATGTGGCCGCCTGTAGCTGGGTTGATGCCCAAGATGTGCGATACAGAGCAGACGGTCTGTGGACTGAGGATCCCGCCCGGGACCAACGTCTGCTGGAATCCGTTCGCTGTCTTGAGAAACAAGGATGTGTTTGGCGTGGATGCTGAGTCCTTCCGGCCTGGTCGGTGGTTGGACGAGAAGGACACAGACAAGTTGAGGGCCATGGAGCAGATTCAGGGGTTTTGTTTTGGTACCACAAGCAGATGGGAGTGCTTGGGGAAGGCCATTGCTCAGCTCGAGCTAAACAAAGTGTTTGTTGAGGTTAGTGTAGCCGGTTTCCTCTTTCTTTTGACGATGAGAATGCTAATCATCACGTTCATCTCCAGCTCCTTCGAAGATTCGACTTCTCATTGGTTGACCCAATCAATCCACTCTCGACATACGACGTTTCGCTCTCCATCCAGTCTGATATGTGGGTCAAGGTGCAGAAACGAATACGAACTGAAGCATGAGTCATGCTATGAATCCCGATGGACGAAGAAACTTATGAGAAAGGTTCGGGAGCAATGCTATAGCGCTTGATAGCCATCATGACAGAGTTGCCTTTCAAGAGAAATAATTCCTTGCTACATATCTTGAGTTTCCTAGGTCAAGACAAAATGATCCATTGATGGCTCACCGGATGTTTCATTTGCCGCAAGTACACTAGTTGCTGTGCCACAGAGGTACAGGAGTGGGGGACTGAGGAACCAGTCACCCACTCGTGCCAGTCCCACACATCTCCTTGTTCACATCCAGTTTTGCAACCCATGAAGCGCATCAGGGCGTGACTGTAGTATATCCACGCGCCCCCACTCATCGCGCCAACGATAAGATCTGCCGAACCGAATCCTTGGCAGGTCTCCTCTCGACTGACAGCTTGGGGAAGAGCTTTCCCCTCACTACGTCAGAAAGGTAGTTGTTCCAATCCCCCAGTCCCGGGTGCACCCTCTCGCATCTTCTCAAGAAACAATCGGAGGATTGAAAGATGCCATCAACACGCCATGCTCAAGACTCCGGACCCCCATTACTCGAGACCACGTCATCAGAGAGCGCTCATGTTGTTGGGGATTCCCAAAGCGGAGAGATAACAACACACACATCTCCCAACATGTCTTCGAAGCGCAAAGGCAAGGCGTCCACTCACACCACCGGCAGCGGGTCAGCAGCGGCAGGGGAAAAGGATCAGTCCCAGGAAAAAGCTCCAGAGGGCAAGTCAGGGAATCTAGGCCATGTGGGGACCGTCCTAGATGCCAAAGGACTGGATGGTGGAAATGAAAACTCGATACCGGTCACGCAAAAACCGGCGGAAGGCACGGCCTCGGATAAAGACGTTCTTGAATCGAAAGTCTCCCACCTAGACAACGAGGATTACACTATCGGCTGGATTTGTACGTCACCGATTGAACTAAACGCCGCCGAATTCTTTCTGAGCAGCATTCATGGCATTCCGAGGGAGAAGAACCGCGGTGATGACAACATCTACATCCTAGGAGACATATCTCGCCACAATGTTGTCATGGCTAGCATGCCTGTCGGGCAGTATGGGACCGCCGCGGCCGCGGCGGTCACTGCCAGGATGTTGCAAAGCTTTCCAAATGTTCGTTTCGGTCTGTCGGTTGGGGTTGCTGGAGGCGTGCCGATCCAAGGAAATCGCAACATCCACCTTGGCGACATCGTTGTCGGGTTTGGCGAGGGTAGGAAACATGGCGGGGTAATCCAATACGACTACGGAAAGGAGGTGCAGGGGAAAGGGTTCGAAGAGACTCATTTTCTCAATCAGGCACCCGAGATCTTGAGAGCCGCGCTGGCCAGGCTCCTCAGCTGGAAGTCCCGCGGAACTGAAGCCTTGAGCGAGGACATCGCGACGCAGATATGCAGAATGCTTCAAAAGAAGACCGACCATGTCCGCCGCCAGCTCACTCGGCCGCTCCCAGAAACTGACAGGCTTTATAAGCCAAACATTGCTCACCAAAGAGTTGGCTGCCAATGTGAGAATGGACAATCAGTTGTGGAGTCGGACGTGATTATGCGAGATACTAGTCGACAAACACCAGCCATCCATTATGGACTCATCGGTTCCGGGAATTCTCTGATCAAGAATGCGCTTCGCCGAGACGAGCTGGCAGCGAAGCACCCGTATCTTTGTTTTGAAATGGCGGCGAGTGGAATCGTCAACCAGCTTCCTTGTCTCGTCGTCCGCGGAATTTGCGACTATGCGGACTCACATAGCAATGAGATCTGGCAACCGCATGCTGCACTCGTAGCAGCTGCGTACGGGAGAGTTGTTCTGGCGCAGATACCTCCAACTGAGATGCAAAGGGCAAGACGATTCAAGGATCAGTTTGGCGAAGTCTGTTCAGGTTAGGTCTTCCTCGCCGACTCGGAGGACGGTAAGGGAACGGGCGGTGAGGGCGGTTTATAGCGGCAATACACATTTCAAGCAACTGACCATAGCGTTGAGAATACTGCGGTGACCTAACTACCAGGACGAAATAAAACCAATAGGTAAAAACCTAGCCACTATCCTTCGCCATGATTTCTGCCAAGGACCACAAAGATAACAATAAATAAGATTGAGCCTATCCCAAGCGTTGCGGAAATAACGCCCAGTCCCACCAAATGCAGCAGGAAGCAGGTAGAGGTCGATCTTCTTGACGAGCTTGCGCTCCTCCTGCGCACGAACGAGAGACAAGGTATGGATCGGCACGACGGGGCAACCTTCGGCAGAAGAAACAACTACTAAGGGTCCGTTTAGGGGTTTAAATGCCCCCGAGACCATGCCGCCAGTCTACGGAGACGGTCCGTTTACTGCAGCTAGCCCCAGTGAAACATTAGCACCCTGCAGACCGCGCTGTCAATTATTCTGCATGGTTCTACTAACGAGTCCATCACACCCTGCCACCCATCATATACCCAGAACACGGCCTCCAGACCGGATCGAAATGCACGCCCAAAACCTTCTTCTCACCTCCAACAACACCCTTGGAAACCGTCCCGTCCGCGCGCGTCTCCCCGACAAGCCCAACACTCGTTCTAATCAAAATCTTGGGCACATCCCCGCTTGCGCCCACGCAGGGCGAGTAGATCGGCGGTCTGATATCCACCGAAACCTCCAATTCGTTCTTCCCCTCCAGATCCTTCTTCTCAATCGCGACACTCCCGTTCTACTTTTTCGTCAGAATCATCACCGGTCGCTCTGCCAGCGAGGGAACTTACACCAGCAACAACACCGCCCAATCTCGTCAGGCTGTCCACAACCAACTTTGTTCCCTCCTCCAAGTCCGCCCAGCCCATTACGGTCACCGTCTCGATGCGCAACTGCATCCCCACGGGACCGTTGGTTAAGCCGATCTCTTCGGTGCAAAACTTGGAGACAGCAGTGTCGGACGGGGAAGATGAGCTGGGAAGAGAGAGCCCCCATTGGGCGAAGGTGAATACGGGAGTTTCGTTCCTGATTGTGGAAATGAGACCGCCCGCGCCGATGGGACAGCCCGTTCCGTACATGGAGAGGGAGGCTATGTTGGGTGGGGAAGGGGGCGCGGATTGAGGGAGAGAGAAAACCATAGGGAGGAAGACGACGGCGGCGGCGAGGAGAGACATGCTGACCAAACTGATTGAGGACTCGGATGGAACTGCTGGGAACATAGTAGGCTAACAGGAGGCACGCGACAAGCTCTTAATGGCGACACGCATCTCAGGGGTGGTGGATGCGGGGAATCCTGAGGAATACCGGACATCCCCAGGGGTAATATCGACGAGGTACAATATTTCAGTCCTGGATTGGCTACACCAACTTATCAACCGCGAGATCAATAACCAGCCGCCAGCTGAGCCGCCAAGGGCACCCGGAAAGTTGGGATAGAGTGCTCGCTGGATATTACCCGAGTCCCATTTGTTCGGTTCAAGGCGAAGCGGGAAGATTGGATATTGCTTCGAGCGGTATGCCGTCTCCTATTCTTGGAACACGAAATTATTTGCGGTTCAACAAGATGTCTTCGCTATCGGTCTCAAGCCACCCTTTGGAGACATGTCGCCTCCCCTCAGTTCCCTGGGATGCTATTCCCAGATCCTTGGCTTGACAGGCCACCCTTGGCCCAAGGGGTGCAACAGCCAGGGTTACAAGATGCCAGAAGAGGAAAGAGAAAAATACAACCCTTATTCCTGTGCAGAAATGAAGTCATCGACGCTCTGACCTGGCCAAGATGTGATGTGGTTGGCCAGGAGTGATGGTCTTGGCGCCCAGGGCCCCTGAATGTTTCAGCCACTGGGATGAAACATGAAACAACGGCAACAACATTCATGAAGTTCGAAGTTGATCATCCGCATTCATCGTTTCTTTATCTCAAATTCCATTAAGAAAAACGCCAGAATGCGGGCCATTCAGCTCTTATGCCTGGTCTCGGCCGTAGTGGCCGTCCAAAAGCCTCTATTGTCAACAGATTCCTGCCCATGGCGACCCCTGTCATCTGAGCTCACCTGCCATCTCAGCCCATCATCATCATCATCACCAATACCAAAGGAAGCGGCCACGCCAAAACCTCAACCGCCGCCTCCATCAAAATGGGAAGCAACGGGAAAATGTTCTGGCAACTTCTGCGTCTTCAAAAACCTCGGCTTCGCCAACGGTCGAGGAATGGTGGCAATCACCTCCCCTGCCAACATCAAGAAGCTGAAAACTCTCGAGAAGGCCGCGCTCAAATTATCCGAAAAAGCTCCTCCATACGTCCTTTCCCACGTCCAGGGGAAGGGCCTCGGTCTCATATCCAACCGCACCCTCCAGCGCGGGGATTCCATCATGCGGAAGACTCCCGCCATTGTTATTCACCGCACCTTCTTCGAACAAACTGCGCCTCAAATCCAGTCGCCACTCCTCAAGGCCGCGGTGTCTCTGCTACCACCCACCATTCGCGATGCTTTCCTCGCCCAGATGTCCCACTTCCCAGGTGACAAAATTCTCTCCATCCTCGCCACCAACTCCTTTCAAATGGACCTCGGCGGTAAAGACGGACACCACTACGGCAACTTCCCCGAAATATCCAGGTTCAATCACGACTGTCGACCCAACGTCGCCTTCCGCATCGACCAGAAAACTCTGACCCACGTCACCACCGTTGTGAGAGACATCAAACCCGGGGATGAGCTCTCCATCTCCTACCTCGACTCACTCGAACCAAGAGTCAAGCGCCAAGAACGCGCCCAAGCTGCTTGGGGCTTCGAGTGTACTTGCTCGCAGTGTTCCATGCGGGAGAAAGAGGTGAAGAAGTCAGATAAGCGGCTGGAAGAGATCAAGAGTATCGAGGCAAAGTTGAGCGACGTGTCAAGCAGAGGGGTCACAAAGAAGATGCTGGAACGTCTGGTGAAACTTTACACGGAGGAGAGGCTTGAAGGTAATCTTGGCGGCGCCTACACTTTGGTGGCTATGAACTATAACATGATTGGGGACGCCAAGAATGCTGTCAAGTATGCAAAGTTGGGGGTTGAGGCGGTGGAGCTTGAGAATGGGGAGGGACAGCCGGATGCCGAGGTGATGAGGGAGATGGCAAGGGATCCAAAGGGGCATTTTACGTGGAGGGGAAGGATTGGGTTGCGGTGATAATCGAGGCGGTCTTATCAGGTGTTTCCGAGAGACTTTGCAGCGGCGCTGGGAAGGGCTGGATATGGAAAAGCTACCAAGTGTCTCTTATCTGCAATTTAGGGTTGGCGTTTTTACCTTTCTGAACCCTAACAGCTATGCCCTTACGCCTTCCACCCTTCACAGATTCATGATTGCCATTTGAATTCACAGTACTCCCTTGCTAACACACAACATCGCCTTCTTGCATCCGTACAGGGCCTATTGCATCTATTTAGGCCTAATAACATCTCTTCAGGCCTTCTTGCATCTATTCAGGCATCAAAACATCCAATCACGCCCTCATTACATCCCATGACGCATACAAAATGACACAACACACGCACATCCCCTTCTTCGGCTGCGTGTGCGCCAAGCCTCGACACAACAAAACTCCCAGACCAGAGGACCTCGCCACCATTGACGGCCAGACGTACACTCATCTTCCTCGGCATATGTGGGGTGGACTTCATATGGTTGCGGTGGGGGAGAATGCGCGGAGGAGGGAGAAGGAAAAGAAGGAAAAGGAGGAGAAGGAGAAGGAGACGGTTGAGGGTAGGGCTAGGCATCGAAAAGAAGGGTCGTGAAGTCGTTTGTGGATGTCTAAAAGGTAGATCGATCAGAGGCGTGGTTAGCTTGTGGGATAAGTATTAATACGAGGTATTGGCACCTAATACACTTTGGTTTCATCTTTGTGAACATTTGGATGCATGCTATTAAGGGGACCTTTGAATGCGTTCATTAGTAACGTGGTGTGGTGTAAATTGTTAAACCACGAATGTGTTGTTGAGGGTATGCGTTCTGGATTGTGAATATGTGTTCAATGCCGTGTATGAGGCAATTCACTGCAAGATGATTGGATGAAGACTGTTATGGGCGCCATTGTGGGGATGAAAAATAATTGTCTTGGTTCGCTGTGGGAGGATGGTGGAACGAGAGGCATCACAATGTATTCAACCATTTACATACGGTCTTCCAAAACCTACAAAAGAGCGGCAGCCTCGTGCGTGGGCACCAAAGAATCCGACATCTGCAGGGGGAAGAGACTGGAGTAAAGACCCCCCGAAACCCAAGCTCTGGCGCCTGTCTCCTGGTCCAAATTGGCGCCCCGGGTCGCTACAAGGCCTTCCATTCAACTGCCAGTCACCAATATTCACTGTTTTTGCCTTACCGACATTAATCACGGCGACTATGGCACCGATCCGGCCGACCTTTTGCTTGGTCAGTGGGTTGATGCGGGTCATACCCACCGACCACCTGCGACTCATCTTTCCTTCCTGAAAGCGTACTGGTCCAGAGCTCTCTTTCCCGTACCCCACCTATATTTAACTTTGAAGAAAATATTTTGCCAAAAATAAATTCCCGTCTACCCCGACCACAACATCCCCCACCAGCGACATCCCTTCGCTGGGCCGCCCATCGCCGATGACCTCTCTTTCTATTCTTTCTGTAGACTCGAATACTCTTTGATGAGCGGCTTGGTGATGGCCGGACTGATGTCGTTCCCAATGCCGGACGTGCACATCGGTACGGTTAACTTGATGATGAAGAAGCTGGATGAGATCAAGTGCATCCGCTACAAGGTCTCCGGGGCCTTGCCACACAATGACGGTCACATGAAGTGCCGTGTCAAGCACAAGGAGACCATCCGTCGCATCAAGGAGCAGCCTGTCAAGCTGACCCGCAACCTTGCCGCCGAGCTCCGGTATCACGGCAAGAAGATCGGAGCCTTCCGCGAGGACCTCGAGCCCGGACAATAGCAACCCCACAATCAGGGCGGTGAGTAGGCGAAACCAAGACAATCGACCCCCGACAACTGGAATCTAACGTTTGCTGTTGTGAGATAGGTCGCGAACAAACCCGGAGCGACTTCCGGTCTCAGCCAAGTTCGACGGCGACGATTTTGAAGACATGGCATCTACGATGACAGCCAAGATTTCTCGGCCTCGGCGTTGATACCTGGTATTAATGGATGCTCGGTTCCATCGCTGGATTGAGGAGGTATGAAGCACCTTTCGCCGACCATCTGAAGTCGAACGACGAACGCTGACAGGTGGGAATAACAGCAGGGCGAAAACCACCAAGTCCTGGATTCCTGGCATACCTTGGATGCGCTTGCCTGAAGGGATTCCACGAATGCCATCTTCCAGCGGATTGGTTGGTCGCGGAGGCCACGGAGTCTCGCCAGCCAGAGTCCAGCCGCCTTAGGAGAAAACGGAACAGAAACAGTCTTTTATTCCATTCGTTATTCACGGTGTATCACACTATCTGACAAATATCTCTACTGCTTTGATCATTTTCATCTCGGTCGTAGCTGATGGCTCAAAGGATCCGGTAAGACGAGACACACCACAGCCCTGTCTTTCCCTGCCTACATGGCAACAACATATATTTTCACATGCATAGTCTTTGGTCAGCAACGGTCTGGGTCACAAATCGTCTTTTTATCTCTTCCTTCACAATGCAAGCTGGGAACAGCCAACATCCCAAGAAGTGAAGGAGGCGGTCACGTGACTTAACCGTTCTGTCGATCGCGACCGTGATGTCAACAAGGCTCAAGGCACCCATGTTGATTCTTCGAGTAGCAGTTCACTGTGTAAATACCACGGGAGGTTTCATTGGCGGGCCTTTGGGCATATCCGTTCTTTTCGAAGAAGGGACATTACTCTCGAGACAGGCCTGCTTCTTCCCCGGCGACGCGCTAATCTGGACGTGGCTAGCAGGAGCTGAAAAGCCCTTCGGATGTGGCCCGTTCCGTTCGCGGCTGAAGCCTCAAGGCAGCGGCCTCCAAATCCATGCCACACTACATCTCTCGACTCAGAACGTCAACAAATCTGTCCTTCTCGTCTTCTCAATCAACTTCACAACCGCCAACATTCATTCTTAACATCCCAACGCCACTCTTCACACGCACACCATATTCCTCGTACGCGCCTCATATTCGTCACACAGTCGCAGCAAAATGACGACCCCGTCTCCCGATATCCTTCTCAACCTGCAAGGACAAAAAAACCTCCTCCGCTCCACCCTCACCGACCGCATCATTGGCTGCCTAATCGGCTCAGCCCTAGGCGACGCGATAGGTCTCTACACGGAATTCTTCACCGCCCCGCAGGCAAAAGAAAACTACCCCTCTGCAAAATTCACACTCCACCCGGTCCCAGCGCCTTACTACCCCGATCGACACCGCTGCGTGCACGAGCACGGAGAATGGACGGACGATACAGACCACGCTTTACTTTTATTGTTGTCTTTTTTAAACAGCGGAAAAATTCCGACGCAACAGGATCTGGCCAAGCGGTTGCGAGTGTGGGTTGAAAACGGTCTCTTGGCGCTTTATACGCCTCCGCTTGGGTTGGGGGCGTTGGTGGGCGCTGTGGTGAGGAGTGAGGGGTTTTTGGATGATCCAGCTGCGGTCGCACGAAGGGAGTGGGAAAAGAGTGGTCAGCAGGCTGCGCCGAATGGAGCGGTTATGCGGACGCATCCGTTAGGGTTGATGATGATTGGGGAAGAAGAGAATGAGGCGTTTGAGGTTGGAAGTGAGATTGCGAGGACGACGCATGCGGATTTGAGGTGTGTTATTTCGTGTGTTATTGTGAGTGGGCTCGTTAGGGGCTGTGTGAGGGGTGAGGTGGTGACTGAAGAGGATGTGGATGAGTTGATTAAAAGGGCGAAGGGGTGGTTTGAGGCTCGGGTTGAATCGGGTACGGATTGGGATGAGCTGAATCGGCATGTCAATCCACGGGATGGGTTGGATGGGCTGAAGCTTGATGAGGGGGGAAAGATTGGGTATACGTACAAGGCGCTTGGGTGTGGGGTTGTCTGTTTGAGGATGGCTATTAAGAGATTGGAGGCAGCCAATGGTCGTGTGGTTGTAGAGAGGGAAAAGATATTCGAGGATTTGATTACGGACTTGACGATGAGGGCTGGCGACGCGGATACCAACGCTTGCGTTGCTGGTGCTATTTTGGGTGCCTTCCTGGGCTACGGTGCTTTGCCTGGACATTGGAAGTACGGGCTGAAGCACGGTGATTGGTTGATGAAGAAGTCTGAGGATTTTTGTAAGGTGCTGGGAGTGATGGACGGAGAGTACACCCCGGGCGAGGACCCGGATACCGCCGTTGATGCACAAAAGCCGCCGCTGACAAAGGACGAGACGGAGATGAGGTACATGAAGCTCGCTGGAGACGCCCAAACTCGGATAACAAAACTCAAGGCGGCGAGGGAGGAGGCAGCGGAGAAGAAGTCGAAGAAGGGTCATTTTGTATCTGAGATGCTGCAATCGGTGGGCTTGAAGTCTAAGAAAGCTGAGGGCGGCGCCTAGATGGCAGGGGCAGACCTGTTCCAGTTTGTAAATATGTGTGCTTTGACTTAACTTCAGAAAGCCCATTTATTTATCTTCAAAAACGCGTGTTTGGAATTCAGAAGCCCTGAGAAGCAAGCCAATTGGTTTTTACAAGACACTTTTGTACCGAAGACGACCTTTTAACTTTGAGGCGCAGCCTTTTCTTTCCAAAAAGTAGTTTTTATCCCGAATAATGTCGGTTCACCTCTAAGAAACTCTGTATTTTCCGATGCGCCCAGGTAGGAAAGAGAACGCGTGAAAAGACTTCAACAAGTGCTTTGCTTTTTTTTTTTTTTTTTTTTTTGTCTCGCATGGATCAGTCAGTGAAATTCTTCCAAGAATCCATGACCTCCACGTAACGCTCCAAAAGCAGGTAGGGAACCGAGAAATAAAGTTTTTGCTTTTAGCTCTGTAAAACACAATAACTAAAACATCCCATTCAACAGTTCACCCACCATGACTCAACACGTAAATAGTCAGCGGCGTTGAAGTGCAGAACCGCGCTTTTGTTGATACCTGGCAGTTGATCAGCACATGGACCAGTCAAGATGTCGAGATAATTAAAGACGGATGCATGTTGCATTGAAGGCCGTTTAGAGTGAGTTCAACCGTCTCACAAGGGACCTTGGAACTCTGGAATTTATACCTCCCCAGACTTGAAGTAACATGCTATGATCATTCTCTGGCTGTTTTTTTCTCTTCTTTTTCTTTTTGTATCTATATTCACATGAAAATCTTCTTTTTCTCCCATTTTATCGGTATTATGTCTACCACCCACGATAAACCAAATTGCTAGAAATGCCACGAAATGGAAGCGCCTCTATCACTATGTACTTCCCCATCTTCTTCCTGCTGCGACATCGAGCACCCTCCCTTCCACTTCTGCTCAGACCCGCGTCCTGGTCCGCCGGCCTCGCAAAAACAATTCCCACGCGGAATTGCAGACCCAGGCAGCACGGCAGCCGGCGCCTAGAACAGATTGTCGCAACCTTTCGTTGATCTCCAGACGCCGACGGCATCAATCCCCCGTTTGCTCTACCTGCTTTGACAGCGAGCAACGGCTTCATCAACTACTATCTCCAGGCCACAGGAAACCTGACAGAAATCGAATTGGTACCGGAAGTCATGTCGCGAAAGGGAAGAATGCCCCCAACACCAACGACTTGCGGATTCTCTTCCCTGATCGTATGGACTCTACACAGCAAGGCAGCAGGACCCATGTCAAAATGTTATCAAATCTGAGGGGTCCGAATTTACGGTTTGCACCATTACGAGCAGGAGCATCCCGGTAGGACTATCTATCTCCAGAGATATGAGAGTGACAAGGTGACTGAAGCAGCGCGGTCGCACCGGTCTCCAGTAATCAAATCAACGCGATGAATAACGGTAACATGCGAAGTGGGCATCATCCTCTCGGCAACGATAAATCGGACGAGGGCTTTCAATCGTAAGGGAATCGCGGAGGATACGAGTGAAGCTGGGATGATGGAAGATCCGAATGAGGCCAAATCAAGCAGTCGTTAGGATTGGCCGGAAACGACTCTATTGATTGTTATGAACTTAGCTGCTAACGGAATAACTTCACGAGATGTATAGCTAGGGCACATGGCCTTGCTGCAGTGGGATCCAGTTTGACAGACCATTTGAGTCTTTCGGGGCCTGGTAATCCTTGTTTGGGGAGGATTGCAGCAAAAGGATTAGCAGTCGGTGCAGATCCCAGAGCTGGGAAGAATGTGTTGGTGCTCGCCAAATAGACCCAAGTTGCTTCTGATGAAGTCTGGTTCTATGTAGTCCTCACAGCCTCGCAAAACAAGGCGTTCCCCATCTTGATCCAGGCTGCCAGCTCTCAGTTGACATGTTGGCAATCTTCTTGTATTGATTGTAGAGGGCAGAGGGCTTGGAAACAACGTTGGAGATTGGGAACCGTGGGATCGAAGAATAATCACCTGCAACAGCAATCAATGATGTTAGAATAGAGTTAAAGCAGGGGCAGATGCACAATGTACAAGGACAGGGGCAACTCGCTGATTGAGAAAACGATTGTTGCTACCCTCGCAATCAATGCGTTGATGGCCATCACAGAAACGATTGTGATGGAAACGTACTTTAGGGTTTGGGTACCTAGAAATGCAAGTGATCTCCCTCCGCATCAACCTCGAAGTCTTGTGAAGCAAATTCAGTCGACAATTGACATCGTATCGACTGCCGAGGGGCGGCGTATTTGCGTTTATGGTTAAAGAGTTCACCTGAAAATGCAGTTAGAGGTTGATATAGTAACCAAAGTAATGACAACGCTCTGATTTACTTTGATATTTGTGCTCGAGGACGACATTGGCGTCAATCTCGGACAGCAGCGAAATCCTGTTGATGTGCGAGCGTGCTCGACGACAAGAAGCGTGTCGTTATTTGCTGTTGCTTACTTGAATTGAATGCGCTCAGAGGTGTGCTTGAGGCCACAGTGGGAAAAGATTGGGTGGAAGGATCCGATCCTAGCCCAGGAGATAATGTCGAAATACGAAGTGATCTTGAAACGGGGATGATGGATGCGGAAGAATGCAGAAGGTGAAAGGATGGCTTCAGGATCCCCCACCTTCCGGGCTCTCAGCGACCACGTCCAGCAGGCCCCGGTCGGCTTACCCTCTCCCGACCTGCACCTACGGGCCTTTCCTCCTGAACTTTTGGAAAACCCCCTCGATGCCTTATTCTTTAGGCATGTTCCCCGTCCAGGTTTCATCCATTCATCCAATGACCTTCTCCCGTCGAATTTCTTTTCGATCCTTCCTGTTCCATTTTCCCTTGCAGATCTCGTTCACTCGATCGTCGATCCATCCCCTTTCTTTCTCCCTCCACCAACATCTTTTGGAAGCTCTCCTCGACGATAACCACGAGCCTGTTATACCCGAATCCTGCACTTGAAGTAGCAAGGAGTACCGTTTTTCTCTAGCAACCAATACCTTTACGATGTTCTAACGGCAGTGGAGAGCGAGCAGAAGATAACTTTGTTAAACACCACCTTGATCTAAAGGCAAGAACCTGATCTCAGGGTTGGTGCATCAACCATCCCTCAGCTATGGCCCGCCAGGTTCTCAAAGCCCACTGGTCACCTGCCATCCAATCCTACTTCAACTTCGCCTGGCTTTCGGCATCTTACAACTGTCACAGGACAAGCTCGCTGCCCGATACTCATTCACAGCAAACTACCTCTCCTCTAGAACCGTGTCACACCTCTCGCTACCTCCCTGCGGCGTTACCTGGGTGAAAGGCAACAAGCCGGCCGCCTGGCAATGACCAATCACCATGATGGCTTGCTACCTGGCGAAACGGAGAAGAAGCGGAACAAAAGGAGAAACGAGAAGGGAGAGGTCTGGCGGATTCAAGACCATGTACGGCGTACGAACCTCACCCTAATTCACGATTCAGCGGTTTGCGTTCAGCCAAAACAACAACTGCCGTGATTTCAATCGGGACCATTTCGTACGAAGTCGCGGGCGTGACGACTCGCATTCAAAAGCTCTTCTTTCAGGCCACAACAGTTCCAGAGCTGTTAGACAAGATCGTCAGAGGAGGCAAGGAGCGTCTACGGGGAGGGATTTGGCGATGAGGAGAGCACCACCCAGTTCGACACTAGGGCTTCTTTGCGCCTTCCATATTGGACAAGAGGGCGGGTGTGGTTGCTCAATAAGAATAGGCTGAGTGGAATCACGGATGAATTATGTTCACAGACTTGGCTTATAATTTGACGCCCAACGGAGGACAAGATCTCGTTTGGCTGAAATGTTTCGTTTACGTGATATCATCTTTACAGTGTTATTGCCGTGTTTGCCCGAATGTGTTCAGCATGATACCGACACGGAGGCCGCTCTAGGCGCCAGTTCACGGTTCTCGGACCACCATGATGGTTTTGAAACGACTTTTAACTCGTAAAAAGGCTCACGTGTCAACGTTCACATCAAGGTGAGCAGCCTACCGCCTCGCATGCATGGCAATTTGTAGGGGCAAGAAGGAACGTAAAGAAATGGCGACAGGCAGTGGACCAACAGGATAAACCGCGAGCTCAGCTGCCTGGTAAATTAATGTGCATCAATGAAATCATATGACGTGTCTGCGTTGTGAGCCGAATCCTTCCGGAGCGGTGTCTGATGGTTCCTGCCCTGCTCGAGCGGGCACCTGGATGGGCCCGCCTGGTGTCATTCTCGCTCACCGCCCACATTCGAACCAGATTACGAACAAAACCAACAGCGGGCCTCCGCGGCGGTGGTTTGTGAGGGCCGTTGGTCTTCGTCCCATGTGCTGGTGGTAAGTTGGAATTTGCGCCTTCAACATTAGCGCCATACATGCTTGTGGCAGTTGAGACTGAATGAGAGCTAGCTGACACTTCAATGCATTTTGAAGACACCAGGAACTTGGCATCGAAACTGGCCCGGATGGTTTGGGCGAGCCGATACGCGGCTGCTTGCCCTGACCTTCTCCTCGCCCTCCGCGCCGCCTGAGCGGCAGCCACCGCCGGGGGTGAACCAGCTTTGGTAAGTCGTCTCTGCCTTGGTGCTTAGCTCTGCACCGACGGAGGCTGATACTTTGTCTCTTAGGTTTACTCTCCCGCTCCACACCCTCTCCAGACTCCCACCCGCTCCCCACAGCTCTCCCAGCTGCCGTGCAGCTCGAGAGGGAGCGCTCCAAGCTGATTCGCCAGTCCGGCTTTACCCCCCTCGCGCCCGGCTTGAACCACAGAGTCCAGAGAATGGACGATCAAGCACACGGTTGTTGGAGCTGGCCACACTGGAAATTTGGGTTGAGGAAGGAAGATCTCTTCAGATCGAGGGGTTCTAGAGGTGGGGCATATCTTCCAAGCCACGTTTGGACAGAAGCAGAGAAGAAATTGAAGCGTCTCGGTGCACCAAAGACCAATGTCCCTCCTGCTCATTCGTGCTCACTTGTGCTTGTAAACACCGACACGGTGCATGTCCAGTCACCCACGAAGTCAGTTACCCGGTCAGACGATATCCCACCCCCAATTCAGGACTGGCGCTGTTCCGCATATAGTGGTCACCGTGTCTTCCGGCGGGCGTTGCTGCCGCGCGGCTCCGAACTCTAGAATCACCATACCTTTACCAGGACACTAAAAAAAGATAGACCTGTGCGTTAAGCACTAGTTCCCACAAAAATCTTCCCATCGTCAGACCTTCCAAAGTAGCGTGTTTCTGTTTGGGATTCTTGTTTACTCCGAGGCAAAATCTTGCGTTGCCACAAGGGAAATATAGGTATCCAAGACGCGCTTGCAATTGGTGAAGTGGGTGGTACTGATGGCAATGATGATAAAAATATGTCGGGAATAGACAGAGCCACTCTGCTCGTTTGATTGGAGTCGACAAGGAATGACAGCCGAGGCGGGTCCGAAACCGGAAGGTCAATCATACCTATATAATCCTTTCCATTATCTTGTATCCAACACCACAAAACACCACAAAACACCACATACCCTGTCATCTCTCATGATGGCGTCCCAATGGCTCCTCATAACCACGCCGCCGCCGTCGCAAGAGGAGATACTCGATTCACTCGCACCGCGCTGCGTCTGGATCGAGGTGAGACTGCCCCTACTGGTCAACCCGCCAGACGCCCAGTTCCCGTGTTGGGAGTCGCTCGACGTCTTCGAGGCCATCAACGCCCACGTTTCGGCTCAAGTCCGCACCTTTTTCAACGCAGTGCGCGCCCGCCAAGACATGTACCCGGCTGAAGACGACGTTCGGTGCGAGATCAAGATATGCGAGCAGCGCTTCGGACTCAGCAAAGGCGGCGACTGCTGGCACCGCACCTTTCACACCCGCCGCCTCACCGTCCAGAGCCCGGACACGCTCCCTCTCCTTGACTTGGTGACGGAACTGTGCATCTTCTCTGAAACTAAGGAAATGGACGTCAATGTGCGACCACTCTCACCCCGCGTGCCCCTCGATCTCGCCACACGACTCCCTCATCTGCGCAAGCTCGAATGCCCCTGCCTATGGGAGCGCCATCCTATCGCCTTTGTATCCCAGGCACTGCGAAAATTTGGTCGCGTTTGGGCAGGCCCCTGGCGTGATTCCCGCGCCGAGTTCGCCCGCGGTGTACACGACACCATGCCCCTGTTTCCAACCTCCCTCACCAAGGCCCGTCTCTGGTTCTGGGAGGCCCAAACATACGGCGGCGACATGGACCAGACCACGCAAATGCCTGACCTCGTCAGCGTGACCCGCGAGTTTGAAGGCAAGGACCCTGTATCTCTCGGGCTGCGGACCCTGGGGAGTCGCTTGGAGGAACTAGACGTCCGCGCCTTCATCACCCCTGATCTTTTCCCTGCTGATAGTAGTGCAACGGGCCATTGTTGGCCAACGATGCGGCAACTCAAGGTAGAGTTCCACCCGTGCGCGCCTGACGGCCGCTGGTACTTTTCCGGCCCGAGAGGCGAAGACCCCTACCCCGCTGGCTTCGTTATTACTCAAGAGGAGCACTACCCGCCTGGCCAAGATGACGACGAAGAGCTGCACGACTTATTGTCAGACGAGACGGAGGAGTGGAGCCATACCGGCGACGCCTTATGGGAACTTTACCGCCCAGATATGTTTCGTATACTCCCCATCGCGGAGCGCATGAACCCTTTGCTCTTAGCCTTTGCTTCGTCCATCCAACGAGACAAAATGCCCTGCCTTCAAGACGCCGAGCTATTCACGTGGCTCAAGTGGCACCCTTCTGAGGAGCGGGCCCATGAGTATACAGGGAGCGACGACGCGCCCCATTTTAACGAGGATGAGCCTACCACCATGTTCCGATGGGGGTTGAGATATGATGGGCCTCAGGAAGGAGGAGATGGGAAAGGCAAACTGACGTGGCAGGTCGGCCGGAGCTGGAAGCCAGGGCCAGAGGTTATGGAGGCGTTTGAGGAACTTGTTGGGGTAAACACGGAGTGGAAAGAGATTGAGTTTGTCGAGCACAGGGACCGGGATTATGAGAATTACTTTTGATGTTGCACACATGCCTAGATAAATAGTCTATACGGCACTACATAGAGTCCAATCTACACGGAACCGCAAACCAAACACTGAGTTACTTTGTTTCTGTCTCACTATATATTGTTAAACCAAACATCCTTGAACTTGTTGTCATAATCCGCAGCGAACCTACCGGCACAGGGTCTGTTGCGATGTTGACAAGCCTGGGAAGATTTAAAGCAAGCGCATGTAGTACCTACGCCTTTCCCACACTGTTGTATATATACCCGACCTTCAGTCCCCCAAACTGGGCAAGAGCATTTTCCATCCGAAATGGTCTCGCACTGCAGTTCTTATTCCATTGTCCGCTCTTGTCGGAGCGTTACAAATTGCAGTCGAGCAGCCGTTACAAGATGGCTTGCGCGAACAGGCCCGAGAGATAGTCGCGATGCTTGTCAACAAAGGAGACCGACTCCACGACATCGACGAGGGGGCATGTCTTTACATCTACAGCACGGGGCGTCATGGAGGAGTTTCGGTAGGTTTTCTCTTTACTGTACGACTGGTTGGTGGTCATTATTGGTCACAGACGGCGCCTTTCTTTTTGCAGCCTTGATATCTAGCAGCAGACTGCCACGAGATCACAACACTGTAAACTATTTTGACATACATTTCCCAGCGTGGATCGCTTCGTCAGGCGATTCGTTGATGGTGACGGGATATTGGCATCATGAATCTGGAGGAGCCCCCTCACATCTATCAGGAGGTGATGTATCAGGCAGTAGGCTTTGCCATTGTGTGGAGGAGAGGCAAGCAAGATACAGGTACTCTTGAGCAGCTTTTCACCCCTCGCGCGCCCAATGATCATTTACGTGGTTCACTGGTTTAAACTCAGGTCACAGGTATCAAATATTGAAGGGCAACCCACTTCCAACTGCCCAGAGAACAGTGTGAGAAACTATTGTTTGTTACGTGGCATTACTTTGGAGTTCATGCCGTCCTTGCATTGATAGCGTCAGGTCGTGATGTGTTTTGTTTACTTCCCCCAATCCTTCCCCATTTTTATCCTTGATCCCCTTTCTCACTTGGGAAGGCACGCGTCGACGACGACGACGATGACGACGACAGTGCACGGCGTCTTCCCATACCACAGCTAAAAAAAAAAAAAAAAAAAAAAAAAAGGATTTATGGGCCACTTTGCTTGGTTTATTTTGTGATTCCTTGCGGGGTTTTCTTTTTCTTCTCTTCTTCTGCCTTGGACAACAACCACAAACATCAGAACCCGTAAGTCAACACACTTTATTTTATTTCAGTCTCGAGTTGGGACTTGTTTGGTCTCTTTCGCGACTTGATTTATTTTTATTCTCAAAGTTTTACAATTTCTTTATTCCTCCGGCGGGGAGAAACCCTCCCGTCCATCTTCAGGATGGCGGCACGCCTCGCGGTCCGCGCCGAGCTTTACTCGGCACACCAACGGTTCTGCCTGGTCGTGATGAACAACGTTCTGTGGCGGTATACGCTATTTATGTCTTTCAATTTGTCATCACTACAACAAGTCACCGACCAGCCTCCGCGCGACATGCCGCCGACGACCAGCCCCTTGCCTCCCATCTCTGAGGAACACGTTGCGAGGGGGGTACTGAAGATGGTCCAGAACAAAGCCCTCCAGTTCGACGGCCGACGTTGTACCCCAATTGATTATTTCTAAGTTTTGGCTCTGTAGCCAGTACTTATGTCGTTGAACATCTCTCTTGGGAGCAAGGGGGTCCCAGGGCCCAGTAATGCACGCGATGAGACCAGAAGGTTTTGTCGTGGCCAAATTTGTGATTTCAACTCCTCGCTTTGCTGTCACAAATTTTGGAGGCGAGAGATACTTACCGGGTTCATGAACCACAACAATAACATAATACCGACTCAGAACCTTCTCACAAACCACAACAAAGCACAACAATAACAAAATAACCAACACAATTCACCTCATCGGCGACATAACCATGCCTCTGTAAACCGTAAGTATAGGTACACGACAAAACTAACAGCAACATAGCCTATCACCACGCTCTGGCAGACGAGACCCAGCGAGAGGTATCTGACTTTCTACGGATGAGAGGGCAGGGCGCTGCCCAAAATCCATCGCGCGGCAGTAAACATGGCCGCTCGGGCCGAGACGGAGAATAATAGTCGCGTTATTGCTTATCAGTTTAATTACTCTGTCAAAAATCATGTCCTTCTATTCACACCGACACTCCTTCCCTACCGAATCTTATTCCCGTTGTTTCCCCATAATATGTAGGACCGCAGCTTTGAGCTATTTGGTATCTTCTTTAAACTCAGCGTGCAGCTTATCTATCACTGCTTGAAACCTTCCCAAATCACCTTTTTGAGCATCTCCGGACGCGACGAGTCTCATCAGTTCTCTTAGCTCAATGTCTTTACCAGCTAGCTCTGCTAGTCTTAGTATTATAGGATCAGTTGTAATTTCGGAGATATCTCTAGCGAGCGACCCGCCGTCAGCGATGCTCTCGACTCTCCTCGACTGATCATTGCTGGGATTCTTGGATTGACCTCGTGAAATCGGGACTTTGGTTCCCTGATCTTTTGGAACGATGATCTCCTCAACCCAGGCCTTGAGCTCGCTGAGAGGGGGCAGGTCACGCTTGCGTACCGGTTTCGAGTTATCTTTATCGGTAAAGTGCATACGCCTCAGATGGGCGACAGCGTTATAGAAAAACCCGTACGGTTTCATCGAACTGCAGGCCGGACAGCCGCTTAACGGCCGGACAGCGATTGCCTTGCTTGGAATACCTGCAAGGAACGGATCACGGCAAATCCACTTTTTGACGGTTCTCGTATGATGGATATCTGTGTGTCGTTGCAGTTCGTGCTCCTGCTGAAAGCCTTCCGGATGACTGTTACATAGAAGACAGTGATACGAACTCGCCGATTTGGACTTGTGTGGCGGCACTGCATCCCTTGTTTGGGCTTCCGGTTGAGGTGCTGAAGAATGATTGTCCGGCGTTGCCGGTTTGAGCTTGCTGAGGCATATCCCTTTCCCTCTGTCCTTCCGAGGGAGCAGTTTCTGCCATAATGGATCTTGTGGGGGGATTCCCATGCTGTCGTACTGATTGATGGCGTTCTCGACCGCTTTCTGACGATCCCCTCCCGGCCTAAAATTGTACGCGAAGATGTCCAGTGTTTTCCAGAATCCCTTCCCCAATGACCATTTCTGGCTTTGAGTATCATGTTCGGCGACTGTGTTCAGAATGACCTCAAGCCTCCTGCTGTCCCAACGCCCAACTCCCAAACTCAGGCGAAGCTCTTCCAAGCGTCGGTCCTGTACGGCAAGTTCATGTATAAGCCCGATCTTGAGAGTCGAATTTGGCGAAGAATTTGGCGGGGAATTCACCACAACAGTTGGGTCAGATCCTGATACATTGGAGGACACCGACCCCGGATCGGAGCTGCTTCCTGATTCGGACGCAGTTTCTGGGTCCAGACAAGCAGGGAGGGACCCAAGAGATATTTCTTCTAGATGAGACCCCAAATGCCGAAGAAGTGGGATTTTGCCGTTTGGAGTCGGCTGGATGCAAAGCGGGCAATCTATACTCTGCCATTCAGGAGCGAATTCGTGCTCGTAGGCCAAATGTTGCACCCAGTCCTCGCGAGTCGAGAACGGGATCCCTCGTGATGCACAAGCCAAATCTAAACATAACCAGGGACGAAGATCGAGAAATAGATGCTTCCTGGATGGTATTAGTGATAATCATACTGAGAGAGGTGGATCCTGCAAGGAAGACTTACTTCCACGCTGAATTATTGGTGATAACGAGAACTCGCCCGCAGGCAATGCATTCAAAGTCTTTTCCATTCTTGGCTCCCTCGGGCAGAGGCGGGATGCGGACGGATGCGAAAGACTCTCCCTCCCGGTACGACATGACGGTCTCGGCGTAGGAGCTGGGTGTCGCGATTGAGGTTCCAAGTCCGGAATCGTGAAATTTAGTACCGCCCTCAGATGGGTCCGCAGCACCTGAATCCTTGAGCAGAGCCGCTGCACCTGCGGCGATCCGAGATACCTCTTGGGCTAAGCGGCCGGCCTCTCGCTCATCCCTGGCTCTAAGGAACCGATCAAGATTGGCTTTGGCTAAGGATTCGACCAGAGATGCATCGGCTGTTGGGAAACGGCGTGAGACACGGTCGCTGAAGACCGTATGTGGAGCCCAGTCAACCGCAACTAGCTTCCCGTATTGTCTCTCGTTTGCCACGGGATCAGGAACGGCGGATTTGATAAGAGGATCTAGATCAAGAAGACACTGGGTGTCTGTGTCGAGCTCCTTCACTACCTCGTTGAGATCAGGTGCAGTCTTTTGCACTGGGTCAGCGCCGTAGATGCTGCTGTCGCTTTGGCTCTCATCGCTATCGCTATCCTCACATCCATCGTCGAGGACAAATAAGGCATCTTGTATTGCAGCCTGAAGGGCACCACGATCAATCTTTTCCTCAGCAATGCACAACTGATTGGCCAGTTCTGGTTAGGTTTCTCATCAGCAACACGCAACCATATCTGACAGTTTTGTTTGCTGGCTGGGCAACTTACTGTCCAATACTGTCCTACCAATGCTCACAAGTATTTCAGTGATGGCACGTCGAAGACTGCGAGACCGCGCCATGGCCTCGTTGAGCTCTCCCTGCTCAACACCGTAACCGTCTGCCCAGAGAACCAGCCGGCTGTAGCACTGCTCCAAGCCTTTCCTCATAGCTGCCGGCACCTCGGAGTCTGGGAGGCCGACATGTTTCAAGACAATTTTGAGGCATTTCAAGTCCTCAGACACGAGTCGAACCGCAACACTCGAGTTGTCGATTGGGTTATCGCCAGCGTCCAGCTGTCTAACCCAAGACTCGGCAACAAGGTAAGCCTCTGGTTCATCTGGGAGGTCCATGCCGGTGGCTGGTTGGAGTTGTGATGAATCACCGGGTCGGAGAAAGGTGCGTTCTGTTGGTGCGTTCTGTTGGTGTGTTCTGTTGATGCGGGGTTGGACGCTGGCGACGCAAGGCTCTGAGGCCGCCCACGTCGGTCCTTCTTTTCACCGACAATCCCACAGCCCCCTTGTTATCCAGTCAACACGATGCAGAAAACGCGCAAGTGTAACCTCTTCCGCCAATTCTCTGGCGTTGTCCACACACTGATGTTACGATGGCCGATCCCCTTTCTATCACACTCGGCGTCATCCCGCTGGTGGGTGTCGTTTGCAAGAGTTACGCAGCTGTGCACAAGAAGTTTTCTACATTCTCGCATTACTCGAGCACAGTCGCGCGTTTCCAGAAGCAGCTTAAGCTGCAGCGGCGTATCTTCGAAAACGAGATCCATCTGCTCCTCCGCTTGGCCATCCACGACGACTTCGCGATAAAGCTGATGAGAACAGATCAGAACCACGAGAATTGGGCTGATGACGAATTAGATCAAGATTTGAGGGACCAATTGGGCGATAATTGTCAACCCTGCCTCGATATCATCCAAGAGGTCGAGAGGGGCCTGACCAATCTTCAGGAGAAACTCGGTGTTTTTGACCAACTCAAGAAGCACAAGCTGAAGGTAATCCCTGTTTTTAGAAGCTGCCTTTGTTTTAGCATCCTCATTCGTGCATCCCTTCTGACTCCTTTCATCACTTCGCAGAATGAGAAACTTAAACACACCGTCAAGAGGTTACGTGGAAGGGTGGAAATCACGTGGAACGAATCCGACTACGAAGCTGCTATCAAGGAAGTCAAGAGCGCTAATTGCGATCTCACCGGCCTTCGAGAACAGATCTCGGCGCTCCGAGACACTGCTGAGCCCTCTAAAGCAAGTCGCAGAGTGCACCTTATACCCTCCAGAACAGACTGGACATCAGTTTGCAAGATTCGCAGCGCATCAGAGGCTCTTCACCACGGACTCAGCGATGTTTGGTCATGCGGAGACGCTGACCACCTCCGCCATCTCGTCAAAATGTTTCTCACAGCTGATGTAAAGGCTGTTGGCAGAGGATCTGAGATACACATGAATCTGGCGGTGCTCTGCCCCGCGACTTCATCCCGCCCGCAACAGGCGAGCCTGCTGCCGCTTCTTGTGAGGTGTCAGCAGCGGGAGTGGCTGGAGATCAAACGGCCGTTGACCCCATCAGATTCAGGACCCGAGTTGCAGCCAAGGAAAAGGAAGAAGGTTGTGAGGTTTCAGGTCCCCGAGCAACTTAGCCCTCATTCAGCAACAGATACCGAAGCCCAAGGGGCGTCGCTCACATCCCATCACCCCAAGAGTCAAATACAGGCAACAGCAATTTGCGACCTCCGAGGGTCCAAGGAGCTGTGCTCCAAGCTTGCTGCAAGCGTAGCTTCGGAGATTGATACCGATCTTGCACCCTGTTTAGGATTTATCGACGCCAAGGTCCAATCCGACCATGGCTTTCGATATTCATTTTACCCACAAATGGGCCCACTACTGAGCAAGGGTGCAGTGTCCAGAGGAATGATCGGTCCGGGGGATGTCATGTCTTTAGACGACCTACTCAGCACGTCTACTGATAGAGCACTTACGTATGTTGAAAGGCTACGTCTGGCACACTTCCTCGTGAAGACGGTACTTCAGTGCCACTCAACGCCGTGGATGCGGGAGGTCTGGAGGCTCAGTGATTTGACCTTCTTCCGCTCGGGCAACGACCTGCCTGCGTGGCTTCAGACGCTACACCTCGGCGTTGAGTTCACGAGGGAGGGATTGAATTTTGCACAAGTTCAAAATGCCTCATCCTCTTCTGAATCCTCGACCTACATGGAGGGTGTGCTTCCAACGCCACCCAGCAGTGACACAAGCCGCACCGATCTGGCTTCCATGAGCGAGGATAGTCGACTTCTCTGTGGTATCGAAAACTTCCCACTGCACTGTTTGGGGGTCGCCTTGCTGCAGATCGATCATTGGAAGCAGCTGGAACCTGAAGACATCCTGACCGCCAGGAAGTTGGCGCGTCGGCCATCCAACCTAACGCCGCGTTTCCCTGGCATGGTTCAGAAATGCCTCCGCTGCGATTTCGGGTGCGGCTACGACCTCGGCGGGGCAAAACTTCAGAAGGCCGTATATGAAGGACTGGTGGAACCCTTGGAAGAAATGATATCCAAGCTGGACTTGGGCACAGATGATTAAGCCCGGAGAATTTCTGGGTTACTGAGAGCCAAGGTACCTGTATTGAATCTATACGAACCACCGAGGTTTTCTTTTTACAAAACATCTTTCACAACCGTCATCGATTAAATCAGCGTCCCAATCTGATCGTCCTAGGATATCGTGAAGGGGTTGAGCCTCACATCTGCTATAGAGAGCCGGAACATGTTACTAGCTGCAGTTTTATCATTTCGGCGGCAGACCAGTGATTTCCGGGACTTATAATATTCTCCTGCATACCATTATGTTCCGAATCTACGCTGGCCCTCGAAATCTCAACACGGAAACGCGTGAACTTGAACACGGCGAGGGAGTATTTAAATACCCCCGCTGGGATTATTGGACGAATCACGCCAGATGGATGGTTACATTGTGACTGACATAATATGAGTGAGAACAACGCGCTTGATACCATGATCTCGAAGTGAGATAAATGCACGGGTTATCACGCGCAGGCACCTGAAGTAACTACACGGTGTGAGCCTGCTTTGGTTCTCCCAATGGTGAAAGCTCGATCGATGAGATGCTGTGAAGGTTTCATGGGTGTTTTGAATCGATTAGATGCAGTGCGGAGCCTCCCCTTGCGGAATTTCCAAGACTGAGAGTGACAGTCGCCCACGGCACCTTCTCGAACACCTACCCCGCGTGTGTACCTGTTCCGGGAAGCGGCTCCCGAGTAACAGCCAGCCGAGAGCCAACCCGAAAATCTTCGCAGAGTCCTGTGAACTTCGCATTCCAGCCACTCTTTCAGCCTGACTTTGCAAGAAGGTCGAAGAGCCGCCACGATCCGTCATCGACGATGTCTATATGTACCTTTTCGGTACTTAACTACACGAAAGACAAGGATTCACCCTAATTCAAAATCGGCAATAAAGTAAGTTTTGTTCCCTCCTCCACTTGTCGAGAAAGGACACTGAGTAACACGAAAGGCCCCAGATTCCCCTCCTAATCTTCTGTGAAAGCCAGCGACTCCGAGCGAGGAAATCCTCTTCAAGTCCGATGGCAAAGTCTCTGCTCCTGGCGATCCCACTTTCTGGCCTTGAGCAAGGGTTTCTTGTCGGGGAGCACTGGGTCGCTGACGCAGCAGGCCAGCTTTCCTGACCACGAAAGTGGTGAGGGTGCAATTCTGTTCCCACAGGAGGAGCCGAGCGACGACCACCAGTCCAACAACACCCGCACTATGACACCCAGACGCCCAACCAGTACTGCTATGTACGTATCGCTTTCCACAGCCATTGCACCCCGACTTGCTCTTATCCCGGCGCTACCAGCAATTCCACGTCTCCCAGCAAGAGGAAGCCCCCGGCCTTGGTCAATTAAAACAATAGAAGCTCGCAAGTCCTGCAGGTCCCCGAAATATCACGACCAGTAATGGTAACCCGTTCTCCCCTTACATTTTCCAACTTCTGCCCACCTTCTCCTTGGAGCCCTCGGAGCGCGCCATCGGACAAATTATTACATTACAGTTCGCTCAGGCACCCCTTCCACAAAAGCTCTGGGTCGGGAACCTCGCTAGACCAGCCAGTGTCCATATCGCAAACATCCTGTCACGAAGGTCACCCCAAGCGCTGGACCTTCTCACCCAAATACAAGACCTGTATGACGAGAGACTCTTCGCGACTATGGGCGTCTTTACGGCCCCTCTTGTCACTCCTCGTCCTCGTCCTCGTCCTCGTCCTTCTCACTACACCTTGCTGCATCGGCGGTGGCCATGCCTTGCTCTGGGCTCCTCTTGTTACCACTAGCCCAGTGTAGCGTTATTTACGTCGGCTGGCTTAGTTTGATTCCAACGTCATGTGCTCGTGTTTAAGAACGGCCCGGGGCTATTCTTGGTGGCGACTAGGGGCCGGGCGCCCCAGCCTACCATCAAAAGCGGTGTTGGTTTGCAGAGAAAGTCATGGCGGTCCGGTAATGGGCTTTTATGGGTAACAAAGCGACAGACATGACGGGATTCTGGAATTTGCTGGCGGGTCGGGTCGTGGATCGGGTATATATGTGTGGTTGTGGACGCGACCGTGTAACTGTGCTGGACAGTGGGCGCTCTGGGAGGGTTGTCACGCAGTCTGAACCTCTCATGCAGTCTACCACGGCGACGGTATTTCCTCTCTCACAATGTGGCGCTGTTCATGGTGACTGCCACCTAGATCTACTCACTACCGGGTGAACGCCCCCGAGACCGCTCACTTGCTCGGTGCCACCACTTTCGTTACCGAGGTGCAGCAGCGCACTCTTGCCCTCATGGTTCCGCTGCTCGATCGCGGGTTTTTGCTGGATTGAGGTTCAAAACTACGAAACAAGAGAGGAACCAATGCAGGGAGGAACGGAACAGTCGGGGGTTTGGCAGAATTGGCATGTATATATTTACACACCTTTCCATCTGGCAGAGGTTTTTCTATAAATTTAATTTGTGGTCATAACCTCCATCTTCAGCCCTCCTGCTGTGCGCTTCGTTTCTTCTGTCCTCACACAGTAATATCACACGGGATTGGAACGGGTCGGCATTCTCAAGTATCACGTCGGGAAGTTTTAAGTTCATAAATTAATCATACGCTGCTGTTTTGTTCCAAATTGCGAGCCTCCCCATACCGTCCGTTCATGTTTAGCGAGATCATTTAAAATCCCGCAAAGAAGTTCTGAGGTTGAAAGGTTCATCCAGGTGATGTTCATTTTGCATCAAACACATGTCACGTCAAAGCTTGGGCGGCAAAGCAGGCAAGTCTGCCTTCACGGGTCAAAAGGGGAAGAATGTCACGTATTGTGCTCCACTTTGTCGCTTGAGCCATCAGAATGCTTAATACGTGTCCTATGAAGATACTAATATCACCTGTACATGCATTTAGACGAGTTCTTCTTTCTCGCGAAAAACATACTTAGGGACGAATCCCATGCCACGTTGAGCACGATTTCATTCCAACTTTATTTCCATCGTCCTTGTGAGGAAGCTACGGAAGGCACAGCGTAAAAATTGGAAGAACTGGCATACTCAGCCACGTACTTCACGCCGTGTCGCTTCTGATCTGGCTGGTTGGTGGAGGAATCTCCCTCCTCGATGAAGAGCTCTACAGCAGTGGCCGCCTGCTGCGCAGTGACGGTCACATACATACATGTACGTTTGGCTGTGAGGTTGAATTGCCATACCGCCCATGAGAGGCCGCCGTTGTGGGCATAGTGCAGCGGTGACAGCAACCTAACCATGGATCTCCACATCGGTGTTCAACCGATTATACTCTGTGATCAGTAGACCGGTAGTGCTGCCGGGCTGAATCGCGGAATCACAGCCATTCCTTCGTTCGATCAGGGATATTTCTGCAATTGCCGACTGTCAGTCACCGTTCCACATCGACTGACTTTTGACGAAGTGGCGGATTTTGAAAGCTTACCCAGCCCAAGCGCTGCGTTCAGACCGTTCATTCCGCCGCCAGCGCGGCCACGGTCTCGTCCTGCCACTGCTGCCATTGTGCTGAATAGATGGGTCTGTTAGGCCAGCCCTACTTGAAAAAAATGTAGTGAGGTACCCATTTTCGATTCCATAACATTGGAACTGAGTGGGCATTGTGTATCTCTCATGTCAGGAGCAAAATCTCCAGCCCACCGTCTCCCTTGCACAGAATTTGCTGACTCGGACACCTCTTGGACCGATTACGTCATTTGTGTTGCACCAAGCAAGCTCTGGACGGGACCAAAACAGTGGAAGACGAGCAGACGACCAAACAATCAAAGACACTCCAGACACTGTCCTAATTCCTCCCTGGTTGTGGCCTAGATGACAAGACGTAGATGGTACCGCTTGTTCTTTAATACAGCGCCCAGAGAAAGACGGTCAAACTGTTGTAGCTCGCCTCCGCATCACATCCCTCATTGTGCCTCACCGCCCGAGTCTGGTCTTTCAGTTCAAGTGCGTATCATCGGGTTGGCCAGAAGATCGTCGACAGTGGGCATCCCTGTAGGGTTCCAGGATGCAGGGCACTGCGGCAGCAAGCATCCCAATTCCCAATTCCCAATTCCCATCCATCCTCCCAAATGGAGGCTGATCTCTTCCTTGTTGAAGGTTGTATGGAAGCCGCCAGCCATGCCCTGGTTGAAGCCACCGCCCATCTTGCTCCCCAAACTAGGCATTTATTTGCTGGAACCCCCAAAAAGGGTAGTTGGTATTTCTCCTTCTTGAGAGCCAGGTTGAAGCTTTGTGTGAACGAGGGGTTGGGAGTGTGGTGCAGTGGCGGGCCCCTTTTTCGCTCTGAAGCTTCTGCGCTGCTGCTTTGCTGCAGTATGAAGCTTGGAGGAGTCGGAGAAATTCGGTCGCACAACGGGCGAGAAAGAAGAGGGTTGTCAAGCTCCTGTAACTAGGAGTTGTTAGTAACAGATACTTGGTCGTGGCGCGAATCATTGAACCTTACTGTGAGAACCCTCTCAATCTGCTTGTAATAAATAATGTTTAATGGTCATTTGCGTTTGCAACCGAAATCTAGGGTTAAGTGGTCAGTGATTTCGTCGGGGAACGGGAAAATGAAATTAATCGGACGGTTCCCTAGACGAAAGATGAGATGGCGAGAAACAACGGATAGTTGCGTAGGAGTGTGGAATTGGCCAGCCCAATTTCGCACGAGGGTGTTTTAGTGTCGTGGAATCAGGACCGCCTTGATGGCTGTCATCAACTGAGGACTTACGGTAACAAATACTGTTTTCTGTTGCTTTTCCTCCTTTGGTAGAATTGTGGATGTCGACGCTTGGCTGTCGAGTAATACTCGATAACGGATACAATAAAAAAGAATTGATAAAGATGGTAAACATGTGTAGATAGCTTCTTATAAGTAGGGAGAGTGCTGGGCACCCTCCGTCCAGAGGAATCTGATTCCTTACGCAAGCAATATCATGTTCATTGTCTACAATCTACTCTCAGGAGCTCTTTGTTAGAACAACCTGTTGTTGACAGTGACCCACAAGTCTGAGGCGCTTGCCACAACCTTCGATTCCCCTGTCATTTCACCTTTGGTGTACTGCCTAGGTCCTATCGATTTGCAGGCCGTTCTTCTGATCCTGGACCATGGACGACACTAGAGGCCAGAAGAGGCAGAATGATCTGGCCACCTACAGCCCGCCCGGCTTGTACTGGCAGTCCTGGATGATGCTGGATCAACGTTCCTTCTCTCTCAGGTCGCCGCCGTCTGGAGTGATCCGGAGGATGAGCGGTTCGGCTAGTTACGGCCCCTATTATCAAGCTTCGGTAGCCAACGCCTTCCAAACGACAGGACTTCTACAGGATGCAATGCCCTGCTTACCATACAAAAACAGTGGTGTGTGGTAGTTTCGAATGCTTGGCAAATACCGCTCGAACCTACCTCCGGACGTTTCGCTTACAACGCACATCATCGTTACGTAGTCATCCGAACTCGGTTCGGCTATCAGAGGGTGGATGTGCGGGGTTCATGTCTCGTGAGTTCAAGCCGGCAAAACCCGCCAAATGGTGTCCAGCTGCGCAACGCCGCCATCAAAACAATGACCGAGAAACCACCGAGTTGTCTAGCCACTCTAGCGAAATGGCGGCATTCAAACGACTGATGGGCGATATATCACAGTAAGTACCCGCAAGAAGATTTTGGAACCTTTAGCATTCCACCACGTCTTTCCTTCTCTGTTCTTCAGTCACCGAAAGCGTCAGCTCACACTGCTAGGGCCCGTGAAAGGGAAGAATTCACCGACTTCGTTCTGATCTGCGGTAGTGAGAGGTTTCCGGTTCACAAAGTTATCGTGTGCAGCCAGTCGAAAGTGCTCCGTGCGGCCTGCAGCAAGCCTTTCAGGGTGAGCAATTCCCTCAAATCTGCTTTCTAACTAGGCACATGGCCAACCCTACTGCAGGAGGCGGTGTCGGGGGAGTACGAAATAGCTGAACAGTCGCCGGCAATGGTACGGCGGATGGTCGAATACTTCTATACCGCCATAGCTAGGCGGCCTATATTAGTGCCTTAGAAGGTTGCTTTAATGCTGTGGTGGGCACTATGGTGGGCGCTGTAGAAGCCGGGACTTCGGTATCTCCCTTTATTGATTTAGGGGATGCCAAGACTTTAGGGGATGCCAAGATTTCAGGGGGTGCTAAGGCTTTAGGGGCTTGGTCCCTAGATTGCCTAGTGCTACTGGCGGAATAATAATGCTAAAGAGACCCGTAAGCTAGTGGCTGTTGAGGGTCAAATAGAGCGTTTTTAATACTCTTAGAGGTAAAGAAGAAGCTGTCCTTTTAGAAGTTTAGTAGTGCTAGTAGCTTCCGGGACTTAGTATATAGCTTCTCTTTAATTAAGGTGCCTCCTGAAATATAGAGCTTATGGCCACTAACAATATTTAGTAGGAAGTCTAGAATGTAGAGGGTATCTTTGAGGGATATAAAGCTATAGACTGCTATATTTTCCTTATACCTAGTGAGGAATTTAACCTTTATAGTGCTAACGCCCTATGGTTTGACTGGACTATTACTTATACTAATAGTTCCTAGAGTAGAAGAATACCGTAAGTCAGTGAATAGGGCTTTATTATTGTAGATATATACTGTAGAGCTTATGTCAAAGAGCTATTAAGTCCTATTCTTAGAGGTAGAATAGTAGCTCTCTTCAGGGGGTTGATCCAATTCTTTGGGGTCCTTGCTTCCGAATATAGTGCTAGACTTTAGGTTATAGCTCATAGTGAAGGTTTCGTTGTGAGCTGATTCAGAGGATTCTTCACTGTGGAAGACCTCTTCCTCAGGGTCTTTCTTAAGACCTTGGCCCTATGGCTTGCCTTTCTTAGTAGTGGATTCAAGGGAGTCACTGCTTTTGCCTTTGCCCCAGCTCTTGCCCTTCCTTTTAAGGGGCAGAGGGTTCTATGGGCTGTTGTGACTACTGTGGTTAGGCTTGAAGCCTTTTCTATACGTAGCCGGTAGTGCCGAGAGTTATTGAAAAGTAGTACTGGCTGAATTGCGAGTCTTAGCTAGCAAGTCTTCCTGGAAATATAGAAGGCTTAGCTTTATAGCCTTGCCCTTAGTATTATAGAGCCACTGTTTTTGCCGTAGTAGGCCTTTATAGCGCTTTGCCTATTGGGAGAAGTGGCCTTCTAGGACGTTGAAGTAGTGGTTGATCTGGTCGATTTCGGCTACTTTGACTCCTAAAGTATTAAGCTGGGCAACCAGGGTATTGAATTTGGCGTTAAAGTCTACTATAGTAGTGGATCTATTAAACCGTAGGTAGTGGTATTCCCTATATAGGGAGTCTCGGAGCACTGGCTAGGCAGGGGCGTACTGAACCTTTAAACGCTTATAAGCCCCTATAGGGTCGGTCTCGAAGGCTATAGTAAAAAAGGGTCCTTCCTTTAGTATATTCCGAAGGGTTAATAGAAGGGCAGCCTTCTAAGGATTAGTGAGTAAGGCACTAATACGGTCAGGTTCCTCGAGGAATTTAGGGATTTGAAGAGCCCTGAACTGAATAGAGATGGCCTGGTACCACTATTGGTAGTTCTTAGGACCTGATAGGCGCTATTTTTCAGCTAGATTTAAGGATTATTTGGCTAGCTCTTTGGTAGTGAGAGCACTAAAGTTAGTTACTGGGTGCCCTGTAAATCCAGAAGCTACTATAGGCTCTAGAGAGGGCGTAGGAGCCTGGGATGACTGAGAGTTAGATGCCATAGATTATTGTTATACGGCTCCGGTAGTCAGGTTCTATTGAAGTAGTGAGATGACTTGCTAAAGACGGTCCTCTATAGTGTCGATTTGAGCCTATAAGCCTTATAGGCTCAGGCCTAAGTAGTCTGTGTAGCCTGTATGGCCAGGGTTATTGCTACTGGTATGATCGACTGGTTGGTCCGGGGAGTCCATCATAGTAATAATAGTGGAATGGAAACAGCCTATAGTACAGTGCTATTCAAGGGAACCAGTGCAGTGTCAAGAGAGGTAGACAGCCTATAGTATAGTGCCGTCGAAGGAAGATAGTGCAGTGTTAAGTGAGGTAGATAGCCTGTAGTATAGTGCCGTCGAATCTAGAAGTAGCCTATATAGTTACTGCTTGCAGAGAGTGCCGTTGATTCGCTCGGAAACAGGCCTGTAATACAGTGCCTGAGGCAGCTGAACCGATGCGTAGAAGCGCAAAGGGATGGGTCGAATCCGGGCCGTATAGTACCCGGGCTCATAACCTATTGAGCTGCAGGGTCCTTGCAAGCCTGGTCGTACCTGCAAGGAGAGCTATAGGGAACTATGCCCTATAGTGGTGGTACGGAAGCGGAAGCGGAAGCGGAAGCGGTGGATACAACGGTACGGAATGGTGGGATACGATAGCAGTGCTAAAGGAAGCGAGCCCACTATAATACAGTGGTTAATACACTAGAAATAAAGGTCTTTAAGGCACTTGTGCCTTGGGAACAAAGGTTATAGTGGTTGACAGAAGAATAAGGTGTATTGCTTATTGCTTGCTTGCTTAAGGAAAGAACTAGATATAGGAGTGAGAGGAAAGTACAGGTCTACTTATACAAGTCCTTAGGTCTTCCAGATGGTTCTACAGTGGCATGGGTCCCTGTAGTCCAGTGGGGAGTCCTGTGGGACTGCTATACTATAGAAGGTATGGTTAGATTCCATGGCTTTCAGTGACCTTCTACAGGTAACATTCTTCCCCACAGGTCAAACCTGTGACCAGGCTTAGGTTGAACTAAGCCCATGGAGCCAAGACACCAAGGTCTGGCTTGGTTAGAAGACAGGCTTGCCCTGGCAAGCCTGTGAGCAGGTTGGAGACCTGCTTGGCACTGGGTCCCTACCCAGTTATTACGCACTGAGCGTAATGCACATAACGCACGGGCCGCAGGACGGACCCACTCATATGGACCAATCGTTAGGCCAGGGATGAAAAGACCCATAAGTCCCAATCAGAGAGCACTTAGCGTACTCGACATGCTCTATATAATCCGTACCAAGATAGGCAAGACTTATAAAGCACGAGAAGGTACTCTATATAATCTATATGCTCTATATCCTTAGGAATAAAGCACTTAGATTATATAGAGTAAGGTATAAGACATTTGGATTAATATATATAGATAGTTTCTTATAAGTAAGGAGAGTGCCGGGCACTTTCCGTCCTAAGGATCTTAATTCCTTAAGCAAGTAATACTATATTCATTATCTATAATCTATTTATAATAGCTCTTTATTAGAATAACCTATTATTAATAGTAATATATTATCTAAGACGCTTATTATAATCTTCGATCCCTCTATTAATACCTAATAAGCGTACTACCTTATAGTCTATACCTATACCTCGGTATAAGTTATAATACGTTGCTTATTTCCTTTAATCGAACGTTATACTTAGATATACTAGCATTATGGCCACCCTTAGCATTAACCTTTCCGTTAGAATTAATAACTAATCTAGAAATAATAATACCTTCCTTAGCAATGCCTTTAAGGCCGCCATATCCCCTTAAGCTAAGAAAGACGACGATAAAGATAGCGATAAGGATCTCGACCTAAAGGAAATTATTAAAGAAGTCGAAAAGGTTAATAGGAAGCTTACTTTCCTTAGAAAGAACTCTATTAATAAAGACGACCTTAAAGGAATTATAAGCTAGCTTTAAAACCTTTAGAATATTATTAAGGATATTCGGCCCTCCTCCGATAATATTCTAAAGATAGCCGCTAAGGTTAATAAACCCTTTATTTTCTTAGGTAATAAATAGGAATTCCCGCTTTAGCTATCTTATATCCGAACTAATCTTCGCTTATATAATATTAAAGAACCTAAGCCTTAGCTCCTTTTCGCCGCTAATTATCTCGGAAAAGATCCTAAATAGTAATTTAATAAAATTCTCCGTAATTATTTCGAATATATTAAGGATAAATAAGACTTCCTTACGTACGAGATATTTTAGGTCGGAATGCTAAAATTTAAGGAAGAAATATAGAAGATATATGGGGAATCCGATAAAGAGAAGGTAGCTAAAGACTATCTTAAAAAGTTTAAATAGATAATCTCGGCCTTAATATATGCGACTTTATTCTAAAGAAATGCCTTCCGAATTAATTAGGCAAATATAGCCTTAAAGAATAAGTTCTATAAAGGATTAAAGCCTAAAGTTAAGGACAAACTTATTATTTATTCATACTACCGATGTGCCCTAGGCAGGGCGTGCCGGTCTAGCAAGCTATCTTGGTGTATAGGAAAACTATGCCAGTCTTCTGGCTGGGTGAAAAACCTATACCATCCCTTTCAGGTCTATACTCTTGACTTCTTCGTATTACAGTTTAAAGGAGCCCGTCCCAGACTAAGCTCCCTGCATTCCTACGTCCTAGTCCACAGCCGCCTAGTCCACGGCCGCCGTAGCAGCCGGGTCAGTAATAGCCGTGCCTGGCTCCGTCATATCCCTCACTACTAGGTTCAGCTTTCCCTGCTTTAGATCCTTCGCCGCTCGCTCCATCGCAACGGCCATTAAGGGGGGTCAGCCCCTCGGCCGTTTTCTTCTTACCTCTTGGAATTCTTCGCCCTCCCCCCCTTAGAAGGTTATTTACCGTGCTCCCGGTAGTCGTTATTGCTCTTGGTTTTGTCGTTCTAATAGAGTAAGGTCGAACGTCCTTAGCCGGTACTAATATGCCTCTCTAGCTACACCCCGGGCTTTTACTGCTTCCGGGCACCATCGTACCCAGGCCGGGTGCTTCCCTATACAATTCGAACATCGAAGGTTAACTTAGTTGCCATGAGTAAGGCACTGGGCCTCCCCTGCCCTCCCCCCCTCCCCATAGGCCATTGCACCACACCGTAGGCACAACGCACGCTTCCTACAGAACCGTTGGGTATGCCCCCACTCCCAGCACCTATAGCACTGGGTAGCTTACAGGGCAGCCCAGTACGGCTCGCAGTATAGTATCTAAGCTCGCCAGACGACCCCTTCGTCGCAAGCCTTCTTTGCCTCCTCTTTGCTAGTCATCGTGACCAGCGCTATTGCCCTTATTACCCCTTCCATTATCGGGATTCGAAATTTAACTCTCTCGACCGTTATTAATCCAATCGTTTTGCCGAATTCCGCCTCAGTTATGTCCTTCAAATCCCTCTTTAACATCCCTTTTACCAAAACTGCAAAGGTTCTCTTCGCCTCATTTGCCTCCTCGCCAAACGCTTTTTTTAATCCACCCACTATTCCTAGCTTCCGTATGCCATTCCTTTATCTTTGCCTCCTGGAAAGTAAAAGGACAAACTTATTAAAAAGGATCGGTACGCTTTAAAATTAGACGAATATATTAATAGAGCTATTATTATCGATAATCGGATCTTTAAGCGAATAATAAAGGATAAAAGAATTTATTAAAATCCTTAAATACTTAAGGTAAATACTCTTAGGAAATATAATTACTTAAGTATAGCTTATAATACCTATTTAGGACTTATAGATATAAAGATTACGTAAAAATACTAAGGGAACTATAATAAGCTTAGAAATAAATCTAAAATTAAGTACTTTAATTATAATAAGATAAGATATTACGCTAGAAAATATAAATCCCTTAAAAAGTTTAAACTAATACCGGAATCTAAGTTAGTATAATTTGCTAATACGGACTATATTATTAGAATAATAAAGTAAGATTATATATTTACTAAAGGCAAATAGATAATTTAAAGGAATAAAAGACTTTAAAAAACGGAAGGGTATCCGGACGATAATATAGAACCTAAACCTAAATAAAAAAAGGACTAAGACCCTATAGATCCTTAGGAATTAAATAATTATAAGGATTAATAAATAACTTATTATAATTAAAAAGGAAGCTTTATTAAACCTATTAAAAAGATCGCTTATAGAGAAGTTTAACCTTTAAGGCCTTATATTATAAAGTAAAACCTTAAAGATTTACTATTTGTCTTTCCTTATTATAAATTATATAATTATATTATATAATTCGATTATATTATCGACTATTATAGAAAATATCGTAACCTTAAGATATATAATAGACTATTCCTTTACCGATAAGGAAAAGACCCTATCCTAAAAGTTTATAGAATAGAAATAAAAGAAGATTAAATCTACTATTCGGAATAGATAAAGGAAAGACTTATATTTATTATAAAATTATAAATACCTCCCGAATATTAGGATAAAGACCCTTCCGAATTCTATAATTATAAGGATTCCTAATATACCCGCTACCGTAATATAAAGACTAAAGCGTAGCATTTATATATTAAAAAACTAACGGAAAAGGAAAAGCTTAAAAAGAAAAGGGGCATTTAATATATAAAAAATATATAATTTAACCTTCTAATAAAAGTATAAAGAAATTATAATACTTTAACCGAACTTACTTATTAATACTTTAAAGAAATCCTTTAAGAATAACTTAATTAATACTATTATAAATAATATAATATAATCTTTTATATTATCTTTATAGAATTAGAAAGGAGACGCTAAATAAAATAAATAAAGAAAGATTACTTTATAAGAATTACAATATAGGAAAGATAATACTTAAACGATTATTACTATCTTAAAAGACTATAATTAAGAAATAGCCTAAGGGCTTTCCTAAGCCTTAATAAAATAAACTAATCTTATATAAAGATATTACTTATAATTAAAGGCAGTAAATCAGACTTAATAAAAGCCCTCTTTAATACTATAAAATAATTATTAAAGCTATTATATTAAGGAATATAAATGCCCTAATAATAGAAATATAATAAATAAATCTAAAAGGAAGAGAATATTAAGCTATCGTAATAATCGATTTAGGGAATATAATTAATATCGTTAATCCTTTATTTATAAATAAAATAAGGATATTATAGGTTAAGAAAAAAAACCCTTACCGAATAAAGACTTATAAAGGAGAAATAATAAGTTATAATAGAAGAATTAATTTACGGGAAATAATACTTTTAATTATAATAAAAGATAACCTTTAAGAAATGAACTTTAATATCCTATTAATTAGGCCTAAGTATAATATAATCTTAAGATATTTATAATTAAAGAAATATAACCTAGATATTAACTAAAAGAATGGCTATCTTAAATCTAAGCTTAATATTAAATAGGTAAAAAGAGCGGAATTAAATAAAGCTTTTAAAAGCCTAAAGGAATAAGAGATCCTTTATAAGCTATTAGGATATATAAGCTATAGCGAGCCGATATTAATTAATAAAAAAGAAAAACCTTTATATCCTATAGAATTAAAAAGATAAGTAATATATATTAGACCCGAAAAGGACGACTTAAGTAATAACTTAAGATATATAATATTTAAAGAACCTACCGAAATAAAGAAAGATCTTAATAAAATCCCGAAAGAATATTATAGATATATTGTCTTTAGATATAAAATAAAGAATGAGTTCTTAAAAAGAATTACCTTTAATTATAAGATATAGCTTAAGGAAGGAACTAAGTTACGATATTATAAAGTATATTATCTAAGCTTACGATAAGACTAGGCTTTATAGGAATATATTAAAGAAAATTTACTAAAGGGATTTATTAAGGAATCCTAAAGCGAAATAGCTTATCCTATCTTATTCGTATTTAAGAAGGGGATAATAAATTTAAAGCTTATAATTAATTATTAATAACTTAACGAAGAAACGATTAAGAATAAATACTTACTATTACTTATTAGGGAAATAAAGGATCGATTAGCTAGCGCTTAATAATTTAATTATTTAAATCTTTCGATAGTCTTTAGCTATATCCGGATTAAAGAAAGGAACGAATAGAAAATAGCTTTTAGGACTTATTATAGATATTTTAAATATTAAGTTATATTATTTAAACTTATTAATGCCTTTACGATATTTTAAAGTATAAGTAATTATACCTTATGCTTATATTTAGATTAATTTACTTTTATATATTTAAATAATATTTTAATCTATTTAAAAATACTTAAAGAATACCGACGATATATATAATAAGTACTATAAATACTATAAGATATAAGACTTTCGGTAAATTTATGGAAAAGCAAATTTTATATATAAAAAACTATTTTCCTAAGATTTGAAATAACTTTAAGAGAAATTTGTATAGAACCTAATAAAATTATAGCTATAAGAGATTAGCCGGTATTAATAAATTAGAAAGAAATAAGGATATTTATAGGATTTATTAATTTCTATAAATCCTTTATAAAAGGATTCGAAGGTATTATAAAACCGCTATATAAATTAACTAGAAAAGGGACCTTATTTATATAGATTTAATAATATTAAGACGCTTTCGATAAACTTAAGGATATCGTTATTAATAAACTAATATTAAAGATGCTTGATTTTATTAGACCCTTTTATATAGAAACGGACGCTTCCGATTTTATAATAGGAGCCAAACTTTATTAGATTTTTAATAATAGACGATATCCGATAGGATTCGTTTCTAAGAAAATCTTTAGACTAGTCCTTAATTACTTAATTTACGATAAAGAACTTATAGCTATTATCGAAGCCTTCGATAAATAAAGACTATACCTTAATAGAATAAAAAAACTAATGGACGTATTTATAAATTACCGGAATTTAAAATACTTTATTATTAAAGAATTAAGTCTTAAATAAATATAATAGGCCGAATTCCTTACCTTATTTAATTTCCGTATATATTATATTAAAGGAAAGGAAAATGCCCGAGCTAACGCTTTTAATAGAAGACCCGATTATAAGGGTAATAAAAAAATCGACGTAGCCCCTCTTTTTAAGGAAAAGAACGATACCTTAAAATATAAAATATAAATTTAAAAAGACTATGCTAAGACTTATTATATGGAATAGAAAGGATTCGAGTTTTAAGTAAAACGATAAAACCTTCCTATCGATAAAGAAGAATAGGACTAATTAAAGCTATAAGCTAGGCTTACGGATAAAGACTTAATATAATACCGTAATAAAGTATATATACCCCCGGAATAATAGTAAGCCTATATAAATAGGCTTTATAATAATAGGCTTAGAAGATACCTAAGAATACGAAAGATATTAAAATAAATATAATAATATTATATATTCTAAAGGATAAAGAATATCGTAAAAGAGATAATTAAAGAATATAAAACGTATATTAAAAATAAAGCCATAAGATATAAGCCTTATAGACTCTTTAAATTATTCCCTATATTAAAACGAACTTAAGGATTTATATCGATAGACTTTATTATAAAATTCCCTAATTCGATAATACTAAATAAAACGGATATAAGTTATAACTTTATTTAAGTAATAATAGATAGACTTATTAAATAAGCCTATTTTATCCTATTTAAAGAGTCTATTATAACGGAATAGCTTACTTACCTTTTTAAAAAGAATATTATTAGTTAGTATAAATTACCGGACGATATTACCTCCGATAAAGACAAACTCTTTACCTTTAAATTTTAATAAAGTTTAATAAAACGATTAAACGTTAGGTCGAAATTATTAATAGCGTTTTACCCTTAAATAAACGGATAAATTAAGCGATTTAATTAAATCGTTAAATAATATCTCCGATATTATATTAACTTCGAATAGGATAATTAAATTAATTTATTACTAACGGTATAATTAATATATAATTTAGCTAATATAGAAATAATTAATAGCTTACCTTTCTTTATTAATTACGGATTTTATCCGGAATTACGATAAAGACTAATACTAAAAGCTCTTAAAATAGCTATTTATATAAAATAGCTATAAAATATATATAATATATTATAAAAAACCCTCGAATTCGTATAAGAAAGGATATATATATATTACGATAAGTATAAGGTCGAGGGACCTTTTCTCGAGAAAGGAAATAAAGTATTTCTTTTTATATATAACCTTTATATTAAATAACTAAGTAAGAAATTAGATTTTAAGAAAATTAGACCCTTTAAAATTAAAAGGAAAGTTTTAATATTTAATTATAAATTTAACCTTTCCGATATAATAAAAATATAAATAAAAATATTCTATATATCCTTCTTTAAACTAATATTAAGAAGAGCGAGATTAGAAATATAATTAGAAATAATAAATAACGAAGAAGAATTTAACGTCGAAAATGTCTTAGACTTATAGGTTAGTAATAGCGGACTTTAATATCTAATAAAATAGTTAGAATATAGACTAGAGTCTAATTCGTAAGAATTTGCCGATTTCCTAAATTACCCGGAAAAGCTCTAGTAATTTTATCGATAGAACCCGGACCGTCTTAGACTATAAGACCCGAGTCTAAAACTAATTAATTAATATTTCTTACCGATAATTAATTAAGGTTATTAGCGCCCCTAAAGGATAGCGGAAAAGAACCGTCCCTTAAGGCTAAGAACCCCGATTCCGGATTAGCCTCTAAAATACTCGCTTTTACCGCCTCCTCTTCCCGTAATAAACTTAACTTGCGATTAAACGCTTCTTCCGCTTTCGCCTTAAGAGCGCAAGACTACGTCTCTAAATAGGCTATCCTTATAGTAATTTCTTAAAACTACCTTATAATCTCTTAAAACCTTAAAAACGTCTCCTCCCTTTCGTAATCGAAATGCCTCTTCTTATTAAAGATATTATAGAATACCGATATAGGATTACCAAAGATATTATAGGAACTTAAGATATTCGCTTTAAGATAATTTTAATAAAATAGGCTACGATCGGTAGCCTTATAATCGGAAAGATAAAGCTATTTATAACGAAAATAATCGATAAGTATAGCAAAGCCTTTAATATCGGTATATTTAATAAGTAAGCGATAGCGTACGGTAAAAGAACGTTTTTATGACTTTTTCTATACCCTATTAGCAAATATATTAAAAATTTAAGATAAAGAGAAAAAGAGGGAGACTTATATTTTAGTATTAAAAGAGGATTTAGCGTTAGGGTCTTTAGGATAAAGATTAGGAAGGAGGGGAATTATATTATATACTAAGTGTAATATATATAACGTACGGGCCGTAGGACGGACCTACTTATATAGATTAATCGTTGGGCTAGGGATAAGAAGACTTATAAGTCTTAATTAGAGAGTATTTGGCGTGCTTGACGTATTCTATATAATCCGTGCTAAGATAGGTAGGACCTATAAAGCATAAGAAGGTACTTTATATAATCTGTGTGCTCTATATCCTTAGGAATAGAGTACTTAGATTATATAGAGTAAGGTATAAGATACTTGGATTAATATATATAGATAGTTTCTTATAAGTAGGGAGAGTACCGGGCACTTTCCGTCCTAAGGATCTTAGTTCCTTAAGTAAGCAATATTATATTCATTATCTATAATCTATTTATAATAGCTCTTTATTAGAATAACCTATTATTGATAGTGACATACTATCTGAGACGCTTATTACGACCTTCGATCCCTCTGTCAATACCTAGTAGGCGTACTGCCTTACAGTCTATACCCATACCTCGGTGCAGGTTATAATACCAGTACCTACCTTGCACCTTATATATCCACATGTTAATAATAGGAAAGAGCCGTCCCTTAAGGCTAGGAACCTCGCTCTTTAACTAATTAGAGAAGACCCTATACAGTCCCTTGCCTTTTCCTTTTATAATAAAGTAAATTTATAGGAAAAGGCCTTATCTGCCTTCCATTCGAGCGTACGAAAACAAGCCTTTAGATAAAAGAGCTTAGAAAACGTCTCCCTTTTCTCTTCATCTAGACGACTCTTCTTATCTAAGATATTACGGAAGATAAAAGCCGGCTCCCTAAGGACATTATAAATAGCGCTTGCCTTTAAATAATTCTAATAAGATAAACTCCGACTAATAACCTTATATTAAAGGCGCTAATGTTAATAATAGGAATAATCGATAGGTATAACGAGACTAAATTTCTCGGTATATTTAACGAATTAACGTCGACGTATAGTAGAAGATTATAACTAAGATTTCTTCTATACCCTATTAATAGATATTTTAGGATAGGTAATATAAGGAGAGGAGGGCTTACATTTTTATAAGCGAAACGGAAATTTAGCGTTAGTAAGTCTTCGGGACAAAGATTAAAAAGGAGGGGAATCGTATTACGTATTAAGCATAACGTACTATATACGGGCCGTAGGACGGACCTATAAAGAGGCAGAACGATCATTAGGCTAGGGATAGGAAAACCTATAAAAATCTTATATAATTAATCCAAGGATATTAATATATCCGACGTATTTAGTATACTTAGTGCCAAGACTATTAAGCATACTAAGCATAAGAAGGTACTTAGTATAATTAGCCTACTTAGCATTAAGTAGACTAAGCATACTAAGTAAGGTATAAAATATTTGGAATAATATATATAGATAGTTTCTTATAAGTAGCGAAAGTACCGGGCACTCTCCGTCCTAAGGATCTTAGTTCCTCAAGCAAGCAATACCATATTTATTATCTACAATCTATTTACAATAGCTCTTTATTAAAATAACCTATTATTGATAGTAATACACTATCTAAGACGCTTGTCACGACCCTCGATCCCTCTATCAATACCCAGTAGGCGTACTGCCTTACAGTCTATACCCATACCTCGGTGCAGGTTATAACATAATGCTAGCTAACGGCCTTATGAAGGCCCTACCCGTAAAGAAATTCGTAATATTTAGGAACCAAATAGGCGTAAAAAGCTATAAAGAAAGGATAAAAGAAAAGAAGGTTAAGGAAATGATTGCCTTAGAAATTAAGGAATTAAAAAACTTATTCACGGGAAGAAAGGTAGAAATACTACCTAGGGATAATCAAATGGATCAATAATAGTAAAAATACTAAGAAATATAGGAAAAAGCCGTCAGGAGAGGTAGAAATAGCTTTAAAAGGTTAGCCAAACCCTCCAAAAGCCGGCTCTAGTTAAGGGGATATATCAAATACTAACCTTAGGTAAGCAATATAGAAGACTACGTGAATCAATCGATCTACTGAATTCTAGGCGGAAAGGCTTGGCAATTGTCAGGGTCAACGGGACCCCCTAGGTCCCGGGCCCTCAGACCCCCTCTTCCTGCAAGCAATTACTTCAATATACTACGTTAACGCCCACGTTCAATTGCCCCATTTTTATTGCGCGAGAGCGCTTTGCGTAATATTTGACATTAACCCGGAACCCCATGGCCCAACTTATTATTCAATACACTTAGTTATACCTATTCCCCAAGCACATAATTAGGTACAAACCGTAAGATCTCACCCCTTATAACAATAACCACAGAATGCAAATCTTAAGTTCAGGCGCTATATCATCCGATGCAACTCATTTCCAAGGTTATCACATTGCATATGAAATGTCAGGACCCCACACTTCGAAGTGCCAGTCAAAGAAGCCTTAATCTCAAGGATCTCAAGTTAGGGAGGTAATCCTAAGCGAATCCTAAGTAGCTCCTTACGAACGGAGGCCCTATAGTTATGCACTAGTGGTTCTCTCTATTGCATCTTCTACACTACGCCACCAACAAGACTTTTATAACTGACTAAACTCGCAGTTATCCAGACTCTCGGGTCAGGAATGAGAAAATGAACACTACTATATAGTCAGCTATCTAAGCACTATATTGAATACAAATGAAGAAACACGAGCCTTACTTATAGCGGCTCATCACTTTACTGCGCCTTAACTATCACGCTTGACTCACGGATACGCAATACTTTCTTTATTACTATATTCAAATTAACCAAGCACATTAAAAGAAGGCCCCCTCAGAAGTCAGCTATTCAGCCTCTGAAAAAAGTATAAAATGATAGCTCAGGAAGGTCCTATCTCTAATCAACTTCAATCCTCATCATCATCCGAATCTCATCTCATTCTTAACTTCATCTTACGATACTCCACTAAGCGCACTTCCCTACAGACACAATGGCCCTTATCGCTTTGCCTTCCGCCCTACCCGCCCTCCACAAGGCTCTCACCGTCCATGACTTTCAAAAAAGCTCTAAACTATAAGTACAATTAAGCCGAAAAGATTGGATAAAGACGTCACTAACAGCATAGTATCTAGGTACAATACTCTACTTAATAACGCTAATCAACCCCCTATTGCTAATCAGCATATAACGAACCTCGCAAACATCTTCGTCAAGCACAATGCGCACGAGGTGCTCGGAATTCATCTAATTCACGGTCATTTCAAGATTCCATCCAACGCAGTCATACTAGGCACCAACATTGACGAATCTGCCATCCGTTAGGCCAAGGCCACCAACATTAACTCTCTCAACACCGCGGACATCCATAGCCACATCTTCGTTCTAACCGAGAACGGTCTATACGCATATAAGTACCAAGATAGGCCTCTCCCCGACCTCTCTTCGGTTAGCCAAGGCTTCCTTAGCGAGTTCGTCGAGTACATCGTCAACAACAATCTCACCAGTCTCATTAGACTTCAGGTTCTTAGCTATGGCCACAAGCAGAGCACCATATTTAAGCTCATCCTTGACCAGGGCACTATCATGCTCGATGCCTCTATCGCTAAAAACATCGTTCCTACACGTATCACTAGTTAGCAGTTTAAGTCGGTTAATAAAAACCCCCGCATATATGCCCACAATAAAACCCATGCCGGCATAACCAATAGAAACCACAGGGTATTCAATGCTAGAAAGCCCCTACCCAAGCTAGAGAATATTAAACAGCTAAAAAATGCCTTAGCAGACGTTAGGCTTCTTTAAGTTTCAGGCCCAGGCACCACTAACGGGAGGGAAGGGTCACCTTTGACAGTATCATCTGGCGAAATACTCGTCAAATCATGTTTTTCTTTAAACACACTCTTTAAATAGCACTTACACTTTACGAAAATAAATCTTGACTTGACAGTCACCATCTCGCATATAACGAACCTCACTCAAAAAATTAACAGACCTATCAAATTCCCTATTAAATAGGGATCCTATCCGTAACCCTAGATCTACTAATTTGCCTATCGTCGGGTCCCAACTCGGAGTAGAAGGAGAAACGAATTATATGCACATCCAGCGGTCACCACACAATGCCAGCATCTAATGCCAGTTAAGCAAGCGCCAAAATAGCCTAAGATAATTTGAAAGGAATTCGGAACGTTCTTTACTAATAATAAGGGTAACGGTCATAAGATATCCTCACTTAATCGGCGAATAAAGTCCGCAGTTTTTAATAGAAATCTCTAACCGAATTTGGAAGGCCAAGCACGTATTAGGGAAAGAGCATACACAGGTCCTATCAAAAGTATAGCCCAAAACGCATTCCTAGTTTAAAGTAAATCGTAGAGTAGAAATTCGTATTTCTGACTAAGTAGTATAACCTCCCAAGTTATATTGGAAGTAGGCACCACGAAAGACCCTATAAAATAGTCCCTTTTGCCAAGAATATTCCATCCCTATAGTCATGCCTGGCGTAATGGCCTAGCTTAGTCCTTCTTACTAAGACAATTTTGACAGGTCCAACGGCTTACTGCATTAACTTACAGCAGCTCGCTTCCCATTAGGCTAGCTATCCCAACAGGATGGTTCAGCAAATTCAGGCGTGCCAACAGAACACCCAAGCGTCACATAGTCGCAACAAAGCACCAGTAAGCAGCTTATTTCTTGCCTATTACCCGTGAATTCTCCTCTCCCATCTCCGTTTCCTTCTTCCTCCATTCCATTCCGCATATCGTCTCACACATTCTCCAAGTCCACCTTCACCTTTCACAATGACCACAATCGAGGCCGAAGAATACTCCCTCAATCAGGAGATTATTCAATTCTTTCTAAAAACGTCAGCCGTCCGTTCAGAATGCGACGCGCTCGCTATTTCCTTAGTTAGCGGTATTGCAACACCGGCAGCTATACAAAGAATCTACAGCTACACCGTATATACAGGGCCGAGCGACGAATTTATCGTTCAATTCCGCCTAAAATCCTTGCAACTCCCTTTAGAAACAGCTACTCTTGCGAAGACTATTTTCGGGGAATTTGCTCCTAACGTTACCTTCAAAGGTCAAATCAGAGACAACAACGGTACCGACGGGAAGGAGCCGCTATATATTTATATAATAACTCGGATACGCAGAATCAGTCAATTAGATTTCATTCTTACTCATAATAAGCCCGAAAACTCACCAGAGTGGTTTCAATAGCGGAATAACTTCATCACTAATCTAGCAAAGTACAACCTCCATCAACATATAGCTTATACGAACTAGAGTTTATTACTAACTTAAACCTCCAGATTCTTTACCCATACATGGAAGGCTCCACAGACCATTAATACAGAGTTCAAGGATAAGCTAAGAGTCAGCTACAAAAAGGATATAGGGCTACTTCTTGCATCTTTACCCGAGCGGTTCCGTCCGATTATCCAGCAAACCATTAACTCGATTCCGGCCATCGTCAACCTTCCCATAATACTTCTTCATAAAGACTTTAAAAGCTACAATATAATAGTCGACAGCGCATCCTATCATCTTATCAGCGTAATTAACTAGGCCAAAGCCCAAATCGGTCCGTTTAGTCTCAACTTATATTCATTACAAAGCTTCATAAGCAAGCTCCATCTCCGGAACGGATAGATCAGGTACAAAGACTATAACTCGCTACAGTCGGCATTCTAGGACAAGCTGCAATCCGAGGTACCCGATATAACTAATAAGCAGATTAAGACAACTAAAGCAGCCCGAATTCTTAGACAGCTACTTTCAAAGGGATTCACCAGCCGCTTAGCCAATATGCCAGAACCGGTACCGATCAAAGATAACAAGAGCGGCGCATATAACATAATGATTTTAGATAGCTTGCTAGTCAACCCCGCTACAAGGATAGTATAGAGATAAAGTAATGCCATTAAATAATTCAATAATCAAGAATATCTGGTACTAAGTCGTTACTCCTATTATATCCCTAAACTAATATTCTAAGAACCTAGTCAAGATAAAAATAAAGAAACGATAGATCTATAGCTTATTAGAAACAAAGGTATTGGAAACACTGGTCTATAAAACAAGGCATAAATAATCAACCGGATAAAGGTAATGCCGAAGATCTGGTCCAAACCACGCCAAAAAGTCTATACGGGCACAGCCATAAAAAAAAATCCCAAAAGGACTCTCAGTAAAAGAACACAAAGAACACACACAATTCACTCTCTTTATAATTATTGTGGCACTGCCAGACATACGGCAAGAGTAGTGGAAAAAGCAGGGATCACGTAATGGCCAAAGCGCCAAAGGACTATTTATTCACTCTCTTTATTAAAGCGAAGCTTTAATTAGTACTCGGTTAGAATGAAATGGAAATCGTTGCTGGAAGCTAAGATTCTCCTACTAAAGTATTCCCCCCGTTTCTACAATCTAATTAATAGTTTAAAGCTCTTCACCGATTGGCTAGGACTTTATATAGGCCTAAGCAAAGCCTTCGCCGATTGGTTCAAAGTTTAGTGCCTAAGCCACTATGCCCGGGCTACCCTACCTGCTACATTTACTCGCCATACAGCTGGAAAGAGGCACCTTTTCGAAGCCAACCAATTTCCTCTCTATAATAACCAAACGCGTCACACCCATACCATACAGTAATGAAATCATCATTTCAGTACCCAACACATCTCTATAGATCACATTTACTATTCCAAATGCGGAAATTTATATCCAGCGGTCCAGTTCATCCCTTTCAAAGCAAACCTTCCAGGGCCAACCAAGGATTACGCTCCTTGCCGAATGCAGGTCGGTCTATCATCTTCATTAATTTACCTTATACTTAAGATTTATTAAATATCTATTAACCATCTTTCTAGCGTGCCAAGTTACTCCGCGAGTCCCAGGAGAGGCTCCAGGGCGCACGTGAAAGATCCCAAACCCCAAAGCGCACGCCGATCGACGCGTCTTTATCCCCTCCAGGCAGGGAGCGTTCTGGTTCCCGCCCCCGTCTCACACAACGCCCGTCACTCCCACAGATCAACACAGGTATCAGCCATAGCCTTCATACACTACGGTTTAGGGTTATTAAGCCTGTCAGGGATACGGTCGATAAACGCGTCTCGGGAGGCAACGCCAACCAGCAGCCTGACGCCCCCTCCTCCGAGTCATCTCCTCCAGCCTCCCTCCACCCTCAATCTCGCTCCTCAACCCCTCTCCATGCCACACAATCCCCGGGACACATCATCGCAACACCTCTCACCGTCCCACCCAAACAAAGGGGAGGGAACACTCGGCGACCCCGGCTCAGCCAGGCAAGGCTCTACCGGCAGCGTATCGACCGGTTCCTCAGTCAACCAGGTCCTGGCGATCCTGCTCGGGACGCCTCTCCCTGACCTAGCCCTCGGCACCCCCTTATTGCCTTCAATTCCCCAGCGCGATGTTAATAATCTTGGGTTACTCAGTATATCGAGTCTACGACATTCTGTCAGCTCTGGAGATTTGACTGCTGCTTCTAACACTACTAGGGATACCCCGCTCCCCAGCGGGGAGGACGGTTCGTACAGCTCACTTTTCTCTACTCCCTCTAGCTCAGATCAATCATATCTTCCCTCACGGCGTCGAGGTGGTAATACTCGACGTCCCCGCTCCCAAGTGCCGGAGATTCCTATCCAGCCGCAATTTTTACTTCTTGATGCCCCTCCCCCGTGGTTCACTCCCCAGCCACAGTTCGAAGGAGATCTTGGTGCTTCAGCAGTAACTGAAGAAGACCGAGCCCTACTGGGGGATTTTGTGGATGCCCTCTACAAAGAGCGCATGGAGACATGCACCTCCTGCAACCGTCATTGGTTTGGCCTAGATTTAAGTAGGAATACAGGTGTTTGCAAGATTTGCCGGACCTGGGATTCTAACGAGAAGCGCAGGGATGGCCCTTCCCTTTACAGCGCTGAGAACTTACTGGACTTTGGAGAGGTCCCGGATTTCCTCCCCAAGCTCACTCAAGTTGAGGAGCAGCTTATCGCCCGCGTTCACGTTTATTGCGATATCTGTTGTGTCCGTGGCCAGCAATACCGCTACCGTGGCCACGTCATCAACTTTCTCCGGGATGTTGGCACTCTTTATACCCAGCTTCCTCTGCTGCCCTCCGAGCTTGATGTCGTCATGCTCCGTCCAGCCAATGCCAGGGACCAACCTCACGTCATTCGGCAGTTCCGTACCTCAATGACGGTAAAGAAGGCCAACATCCGCATCTGGCTGGAGTTCCTTCGCACCAATCACCCCGGGTACCGTGACATTGTCATCAGCGAGGAGAGGCTTAGCCAGCTGCCTGATGATGGGGATATCACGGACCAGCTCAACATCCACAATGTGCCAGAGGACCCCGATATCTTGGATACCATACCAGGGGATGATGAGGATGAGTCCGGCGACCTCGATATCCAAGCAGCGCCTGACCCCCATGCCAACGAGATCGCTATGGAACAGTTGAGAGACCAACTTCAGCCCCCCGCAGCAACCCCCCATCCAGAGCAACCACCCATCCAGCGCGCCCCCCAGCAGACCTTCATCGTCCCCGGAGAGATCCGCAGAACACCAATCAGCGAGTATAACAACACTCAGCCTCTGCTTTCACTTGCCTTCCCCACCCTCTATCCCTATGGCCGTGGAGAGTTTGTCAGTCAGCGGTTGCGCAAGATTTCTTACAGCGATTATATCGATTATGCCCTCAAGTATGGCGATCACCGATTTGCCCGCCACCCACGTTTCAGATTCGTTGCCTTCAATACCATCATTCGTAAAAAAGTCAACGATAAGGGGAAGTTTTACGTCAGCCATGCTGGGCAAAACCAGGTCACTGCTAGCGACCTCCGGGATGCTTTTGAGAGCGCCGACGCAGAGTCCTCAGCTCTGCTCAACTCCATCGTCCGGTTTGGCCGTGATATCCAGGGCACCCGTGCCTTCTGGGGTGCAAAGGGTCAGGATTTGATGGCAATGTGTTACGCACTGAAGATGCCAGCTCTCTTCATGACGTTTAGCCCGGCAGACCTCCACTGGGACAGTCTCGCCCGCCATATGCCCGAATATGACGAATGGAAGCAAGGCTCTGACACCGAGAAGATGCGCCGAGCGAGGCTCAACCTGCGTGACAACCCCCACATCTCTGCGCAACACTTCTACTCCCGCTTCTTGATCTTCGAGAAGGTGCTCAAGCCAAAATTTCGTTTGGGGGATTGGTGGATCAGGTTTAAGTGGCAGGGCCGCGGCAGCCCTCACTGTCATGGTTTATACTGGTCAAAGTCTGGCTTTACCCCTGACCTGAACAGCCCTGTGGCTCGCCAGGAGTTTGCTGACAAGTGGGGGATAGTGGTTACTGCGATGAACCCTGAGACACGCAGAGTCCTTCAGCCTACTGACGCCAACCCTCTCATTGTTCGTGTGCTTCATGATGGTATAGAGCCCAGCTTTGGCCTCCTCTCCCGCGTCATCAACCGGGTCCAGCGACATAAGTGCGGGACCAAGTACTGCCTTCGAAAGAAGAAGAAGCGTGACGGTACGGGCTTCACTGAAGAGGAGTACTGCCGCTTCTACTTCCCAAGGGCCCTTCACGCAAATCCAATCCTTACTAAACAGATGAATCCTGGTTACTTCATGTTCGACGCCGCCCGCAACGACCAGCTCTTAAACGCCTTCAACGGCACCATTGCACTTGCCTGGCTCGCGAACATTGACATCAGCCCCTGTACCAGCCTCAACGCCGTCCTTAACTATATCCGGAAGTACTGTTCCAAAGCTGAGACTGCTACTCTCAGCTACCGGCAAGTCGTTGAGCAAATCCTGCCCCGCATCAGCGGGAACCACTCGGTCCACTCCCTCTTTTCTAAATTCTTCAATAAGCTCGTTGCCGAGAGGGACTGGTCGTCTCAGGAGGTCTGTCACATGCTACTGGGGTTACCATTGGTTATCAGCAGCCGTACAGTCATTACGGTTGACTGCCGTCACCCTGATTTGATGCCCCGTACTACGGTCATTAGTGAGGAGAATGATGCGCGGGCCTCGATCAAGCTCTACGAGAAATACTGCAGAAGGGACATGGAGAGATGGTCTAACCTGCCCTATTTCGAGTTCCTCACCAGCATCAATCACTCTAAAATACCGTGGCAGTATTTCCGAAAGGCTCTCCCTCGTGTCCTCAAGTATGTCCCCCGCTACAATTCCGTCTTAGGGGGGCCACAGTTTGAGGACTGGTGCCGCGTCAAGCTCATGCTCCAGCACCCACACACTTCATTTGACCAGCTCAAAACTGTCGAGGGGACCGTTTATGAGACCTTTGCCGAAGCCAGAAGGGCTTGCGTCGAGGCTCATGACCACCACGCTGACGATTATTACGGGGAAATAGAGCTGCCAGCTGAGGAGGATGAGTTTGAGGTCCGACCCCCTGAGGAGGAAGTCCAACACCTGGATTTTGCCGACATGGCACGTGAGCTGCCCGACAGGGGCATTGACTCTGATGAGGTGGAGCTCCTTGGTAACCGTGATATTGACGCCATCTACCCTTGGGAGAACCACGTGGGCCGATACGAACACCTGGTCCATCAGTGGGGAGACTTCTGGAAGCAGATGAAAACGAACCACCCAGTGTCCCTGGGTGTTGCCGGCGTCCCTGATGATGCCCACTTAGGCCTTAATGAGAACCAACGCATTGTGTTTGACCTCTTTATCGGCCACTACCTTCAAGTTCTCAGTGGCGAGGAACCAGACCCAGTATTACTCCACGTTGACGGCCAAGGTGGCACTGGTAAGTCACATGTCATCCGTACCGTCTCTGCTTGGCTTGACAGGCTCGCTGCCATCCATGAGCTTGAGTCTCCGGTTGTTAGAGCTGCACCCACTGAGGTTGCTGCGAATAACATTAATGGGTTTACGCTGCATTCCCTCCTGCGCCTTCCAATCAGTAAAGCAGGCACCATTGACCCCCTCAACGACATTGAAGCCCAACGCCTCCAGCGTAACCTACGGCACTACCGCTACTTCATCATCGATGAGAAGTCTATGGTTAGTAATAAAACACTCTTCGCCATTGACCAACGACTACGGCAAGCTTTCCCACGGCATAAAGACGAGCCATTTGGTGGGAGAAGCATAATGCTGCTTGGTGACTTCTACCAGCTTGCCCCTGTCGGGGGTTTCCCCATGTACGCAAAGTGGGATAAACAACCCTTCCTGTTCAAATCCTATGAGGCGTTCAACAAGACCGTTGAACTTGCCACTGTGGTACGCCAGCAGGGCGACGACCAAGCCCCTTTCCGTGATGCTCTCCAAGGTTTACGCCAAAATAAGCCAACTGTAGACCACTGGTGCCTGCTCTCTACTCGACTCCGGGCCAAGCTCTCACATCAGGAGGTTGATTCTTTTGCGGACGCTTTACACATCTTTCCAACGAACGATCAGGTTCGGGAGTACAATACTGACCACTTGATCAGCTTAAACAAACCATGCGTGCAGTCCCTTGCTTCTAATACGGGGAGAGGGGCTGATGAGGCAAAGGCTGACGAAGCTGGGAACCTCCACTCGAAGATCCCCCTCTGCCACGGAGCTCGAGTCATGCTGACCGAGAACGTTTGGACCGAGGTTGGCCTGGTCAATGGGGCTCTAGGGACGGTACATGATATTGCATGGCCGTCAGGTTCGAATCCTCGGACTGACCCTCCATTTGTTGTGTTGATTCGGTTTGACGGGTATTCAGGGCCTGAGTGTTTTGAAGATGATGTCTCTTTACGGGGCATTGTGCCAATCTTCAGATCAGAGCGCGAGTTTGTGATCAAAAACACCAATTGCACCCGTACCCAGTTCCCGCTGACTATCGCTTATGCAATTACCGTCCATAAATCCCAGGGTGCTACGCTAGATAGAGCCGTGCTTGATGTCTCGGGGAAGGACTTTCAGCTCGGCTTGACCTATGTAGCAGTATCTCGGGTCAAGACGTTGCAAGGAATCATGTTTGACACCCCTTTTGATCACGGGGATCTTAGCTTAAAAAGTAAAAGGGAGCGGCGCCGCATTGAGGATGCAAGGAATAGGGAGAAAGAAAAGGTGCAGGCTACGGATGTTGTTTTTAATGAGGCATTGTTTACCCGCTTGGGCCGGTTGGAAATATTAGTATAGTTGAGCGGAGGGGAGAAAAAGAGAAACTAGAATAAAAAGCAAAAGATATCCCTCAGTACGTAACCCATCCCAAGTAGCCCTTATAATAATATCTTGCTTCAGGTATGTACAATACATAGTTTTCAGCGTTTTCCTTCAGTAGGAATGTTTTTCCCTAAATAAAATAGCCTGCCGCAGGCAAAGGGGGGGGGCCCAGGGGGCACCGCCCCCTGGAATAATTATAAAATACAGAGTAAAATTGTATTTTAATATAAAGCTATAAATTGGATTTAATATAGGATTCTTGAAGCTTCGCTTCCCACCTGGCCGCGAGCGAAGCTTACCACCGCGGGTACAGTGTATTTTTTACGACTGAGCACACTGAGCACACTGAGCAAGGTACAAAGGTGATTTCAATTGAGATAAACCTTTTGGGAAAATCGAGCGGCACTGCCGAGGGACTGCGAGATGGCGGAGGCGGTGCAGTCCCAAATCGTGGTCGCGGTGGCCGACCAACCACCCTCTCCGAAACGACCGAGCCGCGCCCCGAAACCGAGCGCGAAAGTTCGCGAAGCCATGCAATCGCTCGAGGACGCGGCTACCACGTCGAGAAGAGCGGCGACCGAAGCCACGCGGGCGGTGATGACAAGAGGAACACGCGCGGCAGGGACCGGGTATGGAGTCAACGGCCGGGTCGAGACGGGGAAGTCAGGGCTACAGATGCTCCTGGAGGCGCTCAACGAACAACGAGACGAGATGCGCGAAATGGCTACCGAACAACGAAACACGATCTGCGAACTACGCGAGGTGATTGGCGAGCAGCGAAACACGATCTGCGAACTACGCGAGGTGATTGGCAAGCAGCACGACGCGATCCAAGAACTACGTCGCCAACTTGCAGACACCAGGACCCAACTGTCCGAAGAACTGAGACAAGCGCGAGATCAGATTGATGCCCTTCAACGCAACCCGGTCGTCACGGCCACAGCTCAGTCAAGCCCGAGAAGATCGTACGCCGACATCGCTCGTACCCCACCATTAAGCTAACCAAGCGGGGTGCGCACCCTCTCCTCGCGAAACACGACGCCCTCATCCCTCACCGACACGTTGTTTTGCACGATCGACACATCCAGAGTGGGAGAGAAAGAAAAAGGCAACGTCCAGGTGGCGGACATCAGAAAGGCAATCGAGACAGAGGTCAGGACACAGGAAAACATGGAAAATTGGCGCTGCGCGGCGGTTGTGAAGGAGGCCCGCAACCTCGACCGAGTCAGGGTGATCTGCCGAGACGAAAGTGAAGTCAAAATCGTCAAGGATGCCGCACAAAAGATCACTGTCCCTGGGGTGCGGGTGCTAAGAGATCAGCTGTACCCGGTGGGAATCGACAACGCCAACCGGACTGCTGTTCTCGATGCGGATGGGAATGTCCTGCCAGGAGCAGCGGAGGCTCTTGGGACAGAAAACGAAGTCAACATCGCCAAGATTGCCTGGCTCAGCAGGAAGGATACAGGCAAGGCTTACGGCTCGATGGTTGTCTACGTGACCAAGGGTAGCGAAGCGAGGCGACTTCTAGATGGGCAGTACTTCCATCTAGCTGGAGAATCCGCCTACACGACCGTGTTTGCGCCCCGGGAAGGCCCAATCCAGTGTTACAGATGTCAGGAAATAGGCCACAAGGCCTACGCATGCAAAAAGCCGCAGATATGTGGAAGGTGTGCGGAACAGGGGCATGACCACAAGACGTGTCAATCCGCGAAACCGAAGTGCGTGTTGTGTAGAGGACCGCACGAGTCATTCAGCAAGAACTGTCGGGTACGCTGGCTGCACAATGGGGTCCAGAACGCTTGAGATCCTTCAGCTCAACGTCCGCAAACGGAGAGAAGTGCAGCAGAGTCTGTTAAACGACGAGGGGCTTAAGGACTACACACAATGAGAAGACCACTCTTTGACAGCGTACTCGAAGAACGGAAACTCCAGCCTCTTGGCGATGCGCTTCTTTCTGAGCTCAGCTATCCCGGTCGTGGTCGGACCATCGTCCTTGTCTTCCATCGGTACGTCCAGACAGCCAGATTTGAGGTATCTGAAACATGAGAGTGCAAGCTTCTCATGTGTTGGCCCAGTCTTGAGGATGGGGAAGTTTGTCGAATCAGCTGATCTTGTCGACCCGAGGAGGAATTCTGTGAAGGAATGATGAACAACCGACACGGTCTCGTCAGGAAGAATTTCGAGCAATGGCCCGCATGCAATCCTGACAAGGTCTTTGGCAGCTTTGATGTCTCTGTAGATGTCCTGTCTGTCGTACGTAACAGCAACAATCTCGGCCATTTCAAGAAGTCGAAGTGGACGACTTGCGTGTGTTACCCATGAGAGAATCAGAAGCTGAATGTCATCCGGGGCACCCGACCTTCGACGATGCTCCCGTAGCAAATCAGTATACATGGTATTAAGATCGACAGGCAATGCCTTTAAGATTTGTTGTACGTTGGCGTTTGGTTCCAGGAACGCGTCCATGGCAAGCTTGGCGTACAGAAAGAGCCCGTTCGCCCGTCCTGGCACAGCTTCTTTGATCCAAATTTGGTCGTCAGCTGTGATGGAAGATGTCTCAAGGCCACGTTGGACGAAGGTGGCTATATCCACGTCAACGAAGCGCTCCTCGAGCCGCACTTGAAGGATTGGAACCTTGGCCTCCCGAAGTGGCATCTCAACGTTGCTAACGGGCCGGCTCGTAATTAGGATCTTGACTTGTGCCGGCTTCCACGAGCCAAGCCGAGCCAAGGATTGTAGGAATTCGTTGTTGCCCATGTCCATCTCATCCAAGGCGTCAACGACAAGGTAGACTCTCGGCATGTGAGACAGCGCCGTCTTCAGATGCTTCCAAAGCGTGTCCACGCCGAAGCTCTGGATCGACCGAGACATATTGCCATTGGAGTCCATGTAGGATTTTAGCTGCTGTTGAAGAGGTGGGCTGTACTCAATGATTTGGTCGAGCCAGTCGCGTAGGAGCTGGTCAGGTTTGTGATTTGCGTCGATAATTTGGCGGAAGAAGAAGTAGAGAACAGGATGGCCCTCTTGGGCCAGTTGATCGGCCAGGGTTGCAGCAAAAACGCTCTTTCCAGAACCGGGTATCCCCTTGATCCAGAGCAGGCCCTGTTCGGTGCCTCGATGCCAGTCTTGATAAGGCGCGGTATCGGACAGCCATTCGCCTGTCCCTTGAAGATGTGAAGCAAGGTGCCTGCGAAACTCCCCATTCATCAAGTCGTAGGGGGTCGGCTCCAGCCATGCACGCAATTTCGATATTACGTTGGGCTTTTCGGGAAGGATGTTATCCTCGTTGTAAGTGGTTACGTCGTCATGGCCGATGATGGCGATGTCTTCGTCGCTCCCAACAATGTCGATGTCGACTTCGGTTTCACCGTCACGATCCATGCGGGATGGAGAGGAGATTGAGGCGTGTCGAGATTTGATATCCAAAGTTTCCCGGTGAATATGTGAGTGTCTACAAGGTTTGGTTCACAGCACCGCCCAGGCAGGAAGAGAGCAGGGCCGGTTCGAGTAATAAACCTCCGGCTGGAAGTTGCGTCTGGAAACCTGTTGATCGCTAGGCGGGGGGAGCTTGCCTGCCTGAAAAATGTGGGGAACAAATCCAGGCAGCTACTGCAGTCGCGCGGTGCAATCACTAGTGTGACTTATTGCTCCACTTCGCGAACCTGTGCACAGATCCCCAATGCGCGAAGATGTAATGTCCCCTCGCCAACAATACCTCATGACACTGTTCGAGATCCCAGGAAGAGCCCTAAAGTCGCCACCCATTTCTTCGACCTCTTGGAACAGCAGTTGATGCTCACTGTGCCGATGTCAACGGCACCATCGGAACAGGCAACACATACTCCCCACGTTCGCACCCGTGACCTGGCAGACGCCAGAAAGTCCCGCGAGAGATACGGTAAATATTAACATGGCCAACCCGTGACATTCATCGAGTTTCGTCCCAAGTTTGTGAGTTGAGCTTGGGCACTGTGGGCCTTTTGTATGGTAAAGTGGTGATTCAGGTCCGGCGTGAGCAGATCATGGCCAGCTCCGCGAGGTCACCCATCTCATCTACCGGCATTCATTGAAGTTTTATCACCCCAGTGCAGGAGATGGGGCGCATCAAATCGGCTACGAAGGGGCATCCGCTCAGCGTGATGCACCCAATAATACCCAAGGACCTTTGAGAGCCGCACGGCCAGATCTCACTCTCCTTCGAAAAAACAAGCAGGGAAACGGTACAAAATTGAAAAAGGGGCAATGCTACGCATCGTCGCCCGAACCACTTGCCGGCAAAGAGTTGCAAATTGAACTCTTGGACAAACGCTGGCTTGCATCTCGCGCACGACACGAATCTTGAGGGCCCCCTCCGGCAACCATACCGGCCACCGCATCCCCAGGCTTGGTGTCTGTGCGCTCAAAAGACGTTCACCATCTTCTCGAATCTTCTGCCTGGCTCTAACTTGCCGGTTTGCCGTCATGGGATTGCGAAATGATTCACTACTTTCTCCGTGTTGAACGCAAACCCGGATCCATACCGTTACATGGTATCTCCAGCAAGACTATGAACTCTGCACTCAGCTTTACGGCAGGAGGTGCTGTACGGGCATTATCTTGATGAGCCGGGAGATTGGTCCCGGAGTTGGTTTCGTCGTGGTTAGCCTTGATCTTCTTGATCAGGGCTGTCGACACCACAACACCAACGAGAAGTGGTCCGGCCCCGGGCTTCTTCGAGACGGGAATGAGAGAGAAAGGTGGATGGGGTGAAATGAAGCTGAGGTGAGCCGGTGTAGCTTTGAAGAAACCATGGCAGGAATAAAATACCTGTTAACAATGGCTGTTATGTGACAACGGTTCTCACGGCCCCGCTGACACCCATTGCTGCCTCGACTTCCCTGGCACAGGTACCTTCTTTTTCCACACTCCTACCCATTACCACATATATACCCAAGCCAAGACCCGGTCAGTCAACCATTTCAATGACTGTGTGTTGCTCAAGACGAAGAAGAAGAAGAAGTGATGATTCTGTATTGATCTCCTCTCTTCATGAGAGGGAAGAGAAGCCTCTACTTATAGAGGCAAGCTAGCCAGTCTGTCAACAAAGTCATGATGGCTTCCTTTCTCTCCTTAGAAGTCATCATGACAATGGCCTTTCTTCCCATGGAGAAAGGGGTGAGGCTTGCAACACTGTGTCAATGACAACGTGGCCAACCATCAAGTGGCGGTTTTCACACCTTCCTTCCGGGCGCATTAGCCAAGGTCCAGTTCCTACACGTGGCAGTCTTTTTAGCCCGCTTGCCTACCAGCGCCCACCGGCGCCCACACCCACACCCATGGCCGATTCTCTCAGGAATACCTCAATTACTCTATCACTGCCAGGCTGACCACTGTGCTTCCTTCTGGTACTCCTAGCCCTGGGTCTTTTCTGAGGCTTCGCTGGGCTCAGGAACCGTAGGGAAACCGTTTCGGCAGAGGTTTTGGCTGGGTCAGGGTTACCATTGTGCGAGGAAGTGGAAAGAGTAACGATTGTCACCATGCAGGTTCTGGATCTCTGAACAACAGTTATCACCCGCCAACAGCCACTGTTACCTACGTAAATTCCCCCCTGGTGACAAAATTATCAAGTTCTTCGGTCGACCTGCATGAGCCGGGTGTGAATTTATTTTTGTAATAGTCTCTGACGTTTAGAGGTCGAACATTTTCAATACAGGCAGGGACACCGTGCATGTGCTCAACGGTGTCAGCCTCTTCTCTTAGCTCCAGGACCTGGGTTTTGACTCGTGGCAGTACAGCAAGGTGGAACACCGCGGAACCCTTGCATTGCAGTATACCCGGCGGCAGCGTCAGTATCGGCAAGACCCTTTAGAAGGTGCCACCCCATAATGCAACCACCCCACAATGCAAGATTGCGATCGGCACCCCCTGAAGACACCCTCCTTATTTTCAACCACCTTCATTCCTTCAATTTTGCTATAAATACCACCAAATTCGAGATGACTACTATGCGCAAGCAGAATATTGCGTCTATAATTCAGGCAATCGCAGATGGCGAAACGTAGGCTGCTATAGCCGAGTCTTTCGGCATCTACCCGTCTATCTTGAGCCGACGGCTACGCGGCAGTATAACTAGCAAAGCCAGCAAAATAGAGGCTATAAGGCTCTCTCCTACTTAAGAGAGCTTTTTGGTTAATTAGTGCCTTAATTAAAAAGCCGCTAGCCGCGCTCTAAGTAAAGTAAAGATTACTAGGATAGCTTAAGAAATCCTCGCAGAAAGTAATATCTTCATACCCTTTAGCGACCGATAGATTAATCGCTTTCTTTAGCGTTACGATCAAGTTAAAATAAAATAATCGGTATTATTAGAAAGATAAAGAGTTAAAGGATTAATAAAGGCCAGATACGAAGATTTTTTCTAGCGTTTAAGGGAGCAATTACGGACTAAAAACATCACCCTAAGTAACGTAGCTAATATAGACGAGCACGGTATATAAGAGACCGAAATATGCGCCGGTAAAGTTATAGGGGATTCTTTAACTAAGAAATTAATAGTTATAGGGCCTAATAATACTAATTAGAAGAAGTGATCGGCAAACCGATTGACCCCCTGCCGATAGGCAAACCCTACCATCGTATCGCGATACGTTCCTAAGCCCTCCCTTAAAATAACCGCAAATAACTTTACCAAAACGTTCCTAATTATTACGAAATTCGCTATATTTAGTCTGCGCGAGCAGAATATTCAGTCTGTAATTAATGCGAGTAAATCCGGCTAGCCGTTAACTTAGGTATATCGCGATAATAAAGTACCTTACGCTACGACCTAGGGCCGTCTTTATAATACTACCTCTTCGGAAGAATGCCAATTATAAACCCGCAAGCTTTCCCCTTAAAAAAAAAGCTTTTTAGTAAATTAAGTGCGTAATAAAGAAGCTATTAGAAGACCTCCTACGAAATAAAAGCTTCGCTATATAGCGTAGTCTATTCTTAAAAAGGATAGTATTAATACGCCTCTCGGCAAACGATAAGGGGACCGTTTCATTACGCGGTATAAGAGCTTCCGCATTAAGATATCCTGCCCTTTCGATTAATAGTAACGTAAAGGCAATACTAAGGAGGCTTATAAGGACTTTTTTACCCGGTTAAAGTACTAAATAACCGTTAAGAATATCCCGTTAAAGTATATCGCTAATATAGACGAGTACGGTATATAAGAGACGGAGACTTACGACGGTATTAAAGTTATTAATAACTCTATAATTTTAGAAGTATATTATAAGATTATAGTAAGTATTACTTAAATCTCTATAATTAAATACGCTATTACGGAAGGCCGTAGTCTTACGCCGTATATAATTATTACCGGTAAGATCCTTTAAGGCTAGTAATACTTAGAAGACTTTCTCGATTAGCCTTAACTTCGCGATTAGAAGTTTAATTACTTGCTTATTAGCTTCTCTAACGTTAGAATTATACTTAAATAATTAAGGGATATATTTATTCCGGAAATTTAATTAGAAAACTTACGGTAATAGCGCCTTTTAATATTCGATAGTACTTTTAATTATATTACTAAAGATTTCGAAAAGACTACCTTTACTAACCGTATTTAGCTAAAATTTCTACCGCCTTATACCTCCTAGAAGACCTAGCTATTAGACTAGAGTATATTTAAGCCATTAAAGTAATATTTTCGCGATAAGACTATTTTCCTTTATGGCCGGCTTACCTTATTATTAATTAATAAATAACGGTAGATATTAGCTTACTAAAAGGCTTATAAGAAAGGTTTTACGGCTAAAAATATTCGCTCTAGCTTTAGAAAGTATAAAATCTGGCCTTTTAACCTTAAGCGAATATTAAAAGACCGCTAGGTAATAATAAAAGACTTATTACCTTCTCCTTCTTACTTTCCGACGCTAATTAACCTCCTTATTATATTAATAACGATATTCAAAACGCCCTAAAAGTTAGGTAATATCTAAAACATTCTCTATAATATATTAAATTACAATTCTCCTATTAAACGTAACGTAAGGAGGCTCCTAATTAAGGTAGGGAAGGCTCTTAATATTAATAACGGCTAAAGAGCTTTATTAGTAGCCGAAAATAAGCAATTACGGGCTAACTTAGAAGCTTTAAAGCCCCGGATTAAAAAGAAAGTTAAAGAGCTTACTAACGGTAGCTTTCTTAGAGCGGAAGATATCGCAGAAGCGGAGAAGGCTTTAAGAAAGCCCCCGAAGTCTCAGAAACGGAAGCGGGCGGCAGAACCGGCAATAAAAGAAAAGGATTACGTAGAAGAAGTCATTTATATAATTGCAAGGTTTAACGAGGCTTTAAAAGGCAAATAAATACCTTTTTATATTATATTTGGCTATATTATGCATATAAAGTTACCCGGAGTCCTTAAGGTACCCCCCGGTCGCATCTATCGGGAGGGGGTTAATCGGTTTGCCGATCACTTCTTCTAGATATCGATTATTAAAACGGTAATTGCTAAGGGCAAAAGACTTATACCAGCGATTATCTTTATAAGGGCATTTCTTTAAGGCTAATAGTACCCCCGTTAGGTCAAAAATCATAAGGATATTTACGATTAGAAGTATAACTACTCCCTTATAGGCTAAAGTAACGCTAAAATAGCCATTAAATGGCTAAAAGAGATCTATTTGCTAAAAATGAAGCTTATAAACCTTAGGGATTAGCGATTACTTATCCTCGATAAGCATAGCAATTACGATATTATTAAGTTCATATTCTTATGCTAATAAAATCGTATATAGCTTCTATTCCTACCCTCTTATAGCTCCTATAAGTTATAGCCTCTTGACTAGAGTATTTTCTTTACCTTAAAGACTTACTTTAGGCAAAATATTAAGGCTTTCGTATTACGCACTGAGCGTAACGTACTATGCACGGGCCGTAGGACAGACCTATAAAAGAGTTAGACTAATTACTGGGCTAGGGATGAGAAGACCTATAGAAGTCCTATGCAACCAATCAGAGAGTACTGGACGTGCTCGACGTATTCTGTGTGCTCTATGGCTAAGACTATAGGACTTATAGAGTATGAGAAGGTGCTTTATAGACCTTGTGTGCTCTGTTATAGAGTATACGAAGCATATAGAGTAAGGTATAAAATATTTAGATTAATATATATAGATAATTTCTTATAAGTAGGGAGAGTGCTGGGCATTCTTTGTCCTAAGGATCTTAGTTCCTTAAGTAAGTAATATTATATTTATTATCTATAATCTATTTATAATAGCTCTTTATTAGAATAATTTATTATTGATACTAATATTATTGATTCTTACTCCGCTATGCCCTAGTAGGGCTCGTCGGTCCCTCTACTGCTATATATACAAGGAAAACCGTACTATAAAGGCCGGCTGAAAAACCTCGTATCTATACTATAGAATCATTCCATTGGCCATAGCCAAAGCTATAGCCTGTATCTATATTATACGGTATAAAGGAAGCCTTCTAAGCCATGGCTGCCCTATATAGGGTCTAGGTCTTCCACTGATTCTAGCTCCAGCTTCCTAGCCAGGCTATATTCCAATAGAAGGACTATATCCATCAGCTATGCCAGAATCTTCCCTATAAGTCTCCTGGCCCCAGGGGTCTGCCTCTATAAAGCTACCTATAAGTCTCTACGGGTATAGAGCATCGTTACCATCCAGGTCTTTAGCTTCGGGGGGTCTGGGCACCACAAAACCAGGTGCTCCACCGTTTCCCGGCCATTGCTATAAGCGCAGTGGGGGGTAGTAATTCCTAGTACCCGTGCCCTGAAAAGGAAGTCTTTGAGGCCTATGGCTTCCGTACGGGCCTATATTAGTAAGGAGCTTTAGGCCTTGGTTAAGTCTATATGCCTTTATAAGACCTGGTCCGTAAGGTCCGGGTCTACGTCGGCTAACCTGGGAGCCCTCTATTATCTTACTTCTATTCTTTCCTCTTAACGCTTCGTCTAAGCTTCCGCTAGTACCTTCGTTATACCTCCTTCGCCCTTAAGGGCCTTCTAGTCCTCTCTTATATTCGCTGTCCTTTCTATTACTGTGGGCCCTATGGGCCCTGCGGGTATCTTCCTGCCCCGTGCCCGGGTATGGGCCCTGTGCCGTTGCGCCCGTAAGACTAGCCTATTGCAAGCCTCCTGAATAATGCTGCCTAGGGCCTTCTCGGGCCCGTTAGCCACACTCACTAGGTCTTGGATCCTGTGCTCGAAGTCTGCCAGTCTTTTATTGAGGTATAGGTCTAGTGGTAGTACCTATGTCTCCGCTTCTAGGTGCCGTATTGGTGTGGCTTTGTAGGCTCCGGCCACTATATATAGGCTACGGTTCTGAGCCTTAGCTAGGTGTGTGGCTAGGCCTATGGGCTTCCTTGCAAGTCGTGTCGGACGGTGGTAACTGGAGGCTCTATAGGCTATAAAGCTGCGTATATACTTGGTATATACCTTCCGGCACTTAGCCATATTAGGCCCCTAAGTCTTGCCAGCTATCCTAGCTAAGGCGAATTCCTGGGTCTTGAGCTTCCTATCCACGGCTTGGCCGTGGGCCTTCCACGAGAGCCGCCAGTCT